>JANBXF010000009.1:72455-99223 GCA_024271885.1 Wenyingozyma ramenticola | reverse complement strand
ACAACTGGTTATATCGTTGAAATTCCAGCTACTACTACAACTATTCCATGGACTGGTTCAACTACTGAAACTACAACTGGATCAATCACTTACACATCAAACGGTGCTACTTATACAACAACCGGTGTTATCGTTGAGACCCCAGCTGCTATCACAACCATCCCATGGACCGGATCTTCTACTTTAACCACCACAGGTGAAATTACTATCTCTTCCAACGGTCAAGTTTATACTACAACCGGTGTTATCGTTGAGACCCCAGCTGCTATTACAACCATCCCATGGACCGGATCTTCTACTTTAACCACCACAGGTGAAATTACTATCTCTTCTAACGGTCAAGTTTATACTACAACCGGTGTTATCGTTGAGACCCCAGCTGCTATTACAACCATCCCATGGACCGGATCTTCTACTTTAACCACCACAGGTGAAATTACTATCTCTTCTAACGGTCAAGTTTATACTACTACAGGTGTTATCGTTGAGACCCCAGTTGCTATTACAACTATCCCATGGACAGGATCAACTACTTTCACAACAACTGGACCAATTACTATTTCTTCAGATGGTCAAGTTTATACTACTACAGGTGTTATCGTTGAGACCCCAGTTGCTATTACAACTATCCCATGGACAGGATCATCAACTTTGACCACCACAGGTGAAATCATTTACACTTCAAATGGTCAAGTTTATACTACTACAGGTGTTATTGTTGAAACACCATATTCAACAACAACATTTGCTGGACCAATTGCCACTACATTTACATCAAGTGGTTTAGTTTATGTTGAAGAACCAGTCTCTGATGTTATTGTTACTATTACTGTTGATTGTTCATCATCTACTCAATATACAACTACAACTGTTTGTCCATTAACTTCAACTTCAAATGGATCAAAGGTTACAACTACTGTCACTTCAACCGTTGTTGTTATTGGTCAACCATCATACACACCAACTACTGAAGTTGCTCCTGCTGGCTCTGATGATGTTATTACAATTACTGTTGATTGTTCATCATCTACCCAATATACAACTACAACTGAGTGTCCATTAACTTCCACTTCAAATGGTTCAAAAGTTACAACTACTGTGACTTCAACTGTTGTTGTTATTGGTCAACCATCATATACACCTGTTGCTCCTGTTGCTCCTGCTGCTACCACTGATGTTGCTCCAGGTTCAGATACTTTCACTACAATTACAGCCACTGCAATTGCAACATCTACTTTCACTAATGCAGGTGGTATTTCTACTTCTTCTTCTTCAACTTCTTCACCATCATCTCCATCAGCTATTGCTTATGAAGGTGCAGGTAATAAAGCAACTATTCATGCTTCATTCTTACTTGCTGTTATTGCAATTGTTTTATTTAACTAGATTTTGATTTAATTCAAAATAGAATGTATTATTTTCAATTCATTTTTCTTTTTATAAGATTCAAGGTTTGTTATTGTTTACAATTTAATCTTTGAATCAATTATCGTATCATAAAGTGTATTTTTTGTTTATATAAATTAAATATATGAATAAAATAAAACTTATTTATCTAATTAATTAAAAATAATTTGATAACTTGTGTATAACATAGCAATGAAACCTAAGAGAATCAAGAGTAAATCAAAAGATTTCATTAATTTCGTCTTAGCAACTGATTTATAATGCAACATTGGAGGATACATGTAAACCAAAGGAATACAAGCGAATGAACCAACAAATGAAACGAATTGGTCTAAGTTATCGGAACCGAAATAAGCGATTAAACAAGTCAAGATAACCATAAAAGCCCTGAATAAATTCTTATACCATTTTATCTTCATGTTTAATTTTCCCGATTCTTTTCTCTTGAATACACGAGATTCGATTATTCTTATAGCTGGGAGTAATTGAATTGGTGCTGATAGCATGATTGCCAGTGCGTAAAAGAATTGAATTGAACTCACCGGTAGAGTCTTTGGTAAGTTTAATATTATAACGGTTTTAATATCTGATCCGTAAGTATAGTAACCTAATGAACCAACACCGATGAATAACAGAGAACAGACTAAAATAACAGCGAATAAAACCATGGGGTAATGTTCCGGGTGTTTCATTGATTCTTGTACTGGGATGATAAGACCAATACCTTCAAATGCGAAAATTGCAACACCGATGAATAAAGACCAATTATCACTGTTGAAATTTGAAATCTTAGCGGGACCATGTGAAATTAAATCTGATGAAGTATAGTAAACTATAGTTACTAAACCTGTAAGTATGAAGATATTGGCAATTAATGCAGCTAATGATAATTTAGTTATATTTCTAATTAATGATAATGGAGTTAATATGATACCTTCTATAATGACTAATGTAGCAATTGATAAGTTTATATTGAATACAGTTGATAAAAAGGATTTTAAATTTTCAGCTGTGAAGATTGTATATGCTGCAACGAATCCAATTTGAGATAATATAATTGATGATAAGATTAAAAATTTCATTGGTTTACCATATAATTTTAAACCAATATCACCAAATGAAGAGACTTGAGTTGCATCTTTAGCTGATACTAAGATAAGATAACACCAGTATGATAATAAACCAAAAAATATTAAAACTAAGATACAGAATAATAATCCACCGTTATAAAAAGCTCTTGGTAAGAATAATACACCTGTTCCAATGAATGATTTTAATAATAAGAAAAAGGATTTTAAAGTTGATGCAGTACCCTTTTGAGTTGTTGTATTTAATTTTTGATCTTGTCTTTGTTGTAAATATAATTGATGTTGACGATTAATCATAGGTGTTGTTTCTTCGTCTAATAACGGGGTTTTAGATGTTGTTGTATAATTACAAGCGATAAAATCTTCATCTTCCAAGTCCTCACCTGCAAAATGACCATAAATTGATAAGAATTCTAAGAAATTTGAAGTTAAAAAAGCTGGTTTTTCAACTTTATGACCGAATCTAGTTGAATCTGTTGATCTGTTTAAAACAAAATCTCTTCTGAAACCACCTGGTAATCTAAGAGCACTAACTGTAGAATCTCTTCTATTTGGACTGAGACTACCTACTATATCATCTGTATCACTATTATTATTATCATCAATAGCTGTATTACTTGAAAAAGATGAAAAACTTTTTGACCTTTTTAGGTTCTGTTGTTTATTTGATAAAGTATAGAAATCTCTTGTAATATCACCACTTTGTAATTTTAAAGCAAAATCAGAAGAATCTGTAGGTAAATGTTTTGATAAATTCTTGATTAATAAAGGATCATCTAAAGGGTTGTTATTAATTTGATCATCGTGAGTGGAGTTGGAAGAATTTGATCCACTTTCAATAGCGATATTTTCATTCGTAGTTGTATTGATTAGAGTTGTCTTTGGTAGTGGTAAATGATGAGATCTACCTCTTGGAGTATTTGAAGGAGATAATTTATCATCTAAATTAATTGAAGAAGAAGCATTTGAGTTTCTCTTAAATCTTGGATTTAACTGTTGTAAAGTGTTGTTGTTTGTGAAAGAAGACGAGAGGGAGCTAGGTTGAGTTGTTAATTTAGCCATAGACATACGTCTAGTGTTAATAGATTCTGTTGAATCTATTGGAGTTGACATGATTTATTATGATTATTTGATGATATGCTAAGGGATAAGATAAGAATAAAGTGAAGAAGAAAAGAAGAAGAACAAAAAAGGGTGGGAAATGCAAATGGATATATGACTGTGTGATAAGATAAGATAAACAGATAAAGAATATGAATAAGTATGACTTAATAAGATGAATAACAGTAATTCAATAATCAACAATCATTGTTATCAGTGTAAGAGATTACATGTACCGAACAGATTAGTGATAGATTTGTGGCGCAGGTGTGTGGTGAAATTGTGGATGATATGGCTGGTGTTCTGTGTTTTTAGTCTTTGCTGTGGCTAATGGGTTTCACGTGATTATTTGTGGCGCAGCTTAAATTATTTTTTTATTTGCCATATGTGGCTGTGTTAGTGATAAAATGTGGCTGATGTCTACTTTTCATTGCTGAAAAGTCTCTTATAGAGTGTAGTATAGAGTTATAGTTCTTATAGAGTGTAGTGTAGTGTAGTGTAGTGTAGTTTGGTATACCAGTATAGAGTATCAGTATAGAATATGGGTTGGTTTAGATCAGGTAAGAAGGAAAGTAATATAGACGATAGTAATAATAATAATAATAGTATACCAACAGAAGTGCCGTCAAATCATGATTATCCTTTACAACCACCTACTAAAGAACAACAAGAACAAGAACAAAAACAAATGTCAACTGGTAAACAGTTTAAAGAAGCTATAAGTACTATATCGTTTGAAGATTTTAAAATTGAAAATCTTGTTAAGATACCTTGTTTTAGAAATGCAGGATTGACTGGTTTTAGTACATTTTTTGTATTTTTCCCCATTATGTTTATATATCATAAAAATGTCTTAAGAGCAACTCATTGGGCTGTTGGTGGGTTTTTCATTGGTTCGATATTAGGTTGGGAACAATGTCAATCGATTCAAAAGAAATCAGTTGAAAATGTTAGAATTGCACAAGAATTGTATCAAAAGAAACAAGAATTAAAGTATAAGAATAATAACAGTAATAGTGATGGTAAATAGTAATAATAAATAGTCTAAATAACTTGTACATATAGATAAATCATCATCGTAATAACCAATCAGGTGCTATGTCTTTGTCTATCTTAATGGAATTTATATCAAATGCTTCTATCAATAATTCAACTAAAATTCTACCTCCTCTTATACCTGTAAATCTTCTATATTCTTCACCAACACTTGCAAGATTCCATCCTTGTAATTTTCTTAAGCAACCAATCACCGTCCCTGTTCTATGACGTCCCATACCACAACAGACTAATAATGGATGGTTTCTCTTATCCGATATTATCTCTAATGATTGCTTTATTGAAGATTCACTTAATCCATCCCATGAATTTGAATCAATATTATCATACCCTAAATTATAAAAAAAATTAATTTCATTATCTTCTATAAATTTTAAAAAAGTATCCTGTGGTTCTTCAATAGCTAACCATATTATAGATTTAAGGTTTAATTCTTGTAAAAAACTATGATTTATAGTACTTGGTTGTCCTGATCTGTATAAATATCTTTCAACTGGACTAAAATTTAATGGTGGTACAACTTTTAATGAAGGTGGTTGTGTTATTTCAATAGATTTATTAAGATCATTCTCTTTACTTTCGTTGTTCAAATCGTTTATCATTATCCTGTCTTCTGTCATGTTCATTATCTATCTACCCGATCTACCCGAGCTACCTGATCTACCTACTGTATTCCATATACACTACAACCATCTATACCACCATCCTTTAAGAAGCGGTGATAAATTCACTCACGAAATCGTAAATCCGTGCACCAATTTTTGTCTGCCGATGTGTTCATTTCTTATGCTTTGATCAGTAGAAGAGTGTTGATTTGATGATTGATTGGTTGGTAAGTGGTAAATAGATAGTTAGTAAGGGGAATTGAATCTATCATGGCAAGGAAAGACGCTAAGGCTAAAGTACAGGC
This sequence comes from Wenyingozyma ramenticola, assembly GCA_024271885.1. Taxonomy (NCBI): domain Eukaryota; kingdom Fungi; phylum Ascomycota; class Pichiomycetes; order Pichiales; family Pichiaceae; genus Wenyingozyma; species Wenyingozyma ramenticola. The sequence goes on along the minus strand of JANBXF010000009.1, from coordinate 93,661 downwards.
TAAACTCGCCGCCAACTCTCCAGAAGAATCGGTTAATAACGTGAATACCACCAGTTCAATCAAGACAAACTTCTTCAATGAAGTGATAGATGCTATTTCAATCTCATATAAATCTTACACATCAGATATATCAAAATCATCAAAATTAAGATTAATTGATATATTCCTTACTTTCTTAGTCGCTTTGGGTATATTACAATTTGTATTTGTCTTATTAGTAGGTACTTTCCCATTCAATGCATTTTTAGGTGGATTTATTTCAACAATTGGTCAATTTGTCTTAACTGTTTCATTAAGACTTCAATCATTAGATACAAATGGTAAAATATTCGGTAATTTGACTCCTGAAAGAGCATTAGGTGATTATATATTTGCTAGTTTAATCTTGCATTTTACTGTTTTCCACTTCATAAATTAGTTAGTTATATATACTTATTATATATTGATAAAATTAATCTTTAGCTATACTCATCATACTATCTGTACCATCGTTATTACTTATCGTTATCTTTGATTCATCGTCTGTATTATTACTCGTCCTATTGCTCTTTCCTTCTCCCTCTCCTCCTTCTTCCTCTTCTTCTTCTTCTTCTTCTTCTTCCTCTTCCTCTTCTTCTTCACTTTCTTCTTCTTCGCTTTCTTCCTCATCTTCATCCTCATCCATTCGATCTATATCATCTTCTGATAACAAGGGTAATTCAAACTCACATCTATCGAATTCCTTTAATTCATCTTCTGATTGTGGTAATTGTCTTAACCATTTCATCCTTGGTCCACATGATGCTGATTTATTTAATTTAAAACCAAATAATTTTAAATCATATTGTCTCTTTGATCTATTTTGACATTGTCTTTCAATTTCAGGAAACATCTTAACAAATAATCCTGCAAAACTTGTACCAAAAAATGCACCATCAACGTTTAAATACCTTGATGAAGATGGAATATAAATATCATTACAATTTGGACAATATAACCTTACAGCTTCACTACCAACTTTATCAAATCTACCAATAGGTGCTAAATGCATTCCTTCACAAAAATATCTTGGACATGAACCAAAACTACCTGATTCATATTTTTCAGCCATTGAATGTAATCCTTGCTTTGTTAAAATATATCTTGCATGAATTAATCCATATAATAATTCAGCTGCATGTTCAATCAATGGAACATTACTTTGCTTTATTGGAACCTCAGGTTCAAGGTCTAATATAACGTCTAATGCATCACGGAAATAAGGAACTATTTGACTCAATCCAGTAAGATTAAAATCATCTTCAATAAATTCAGTTGCAACTTCAACATAATAATCGTGTCCAAATGCTGAACAATGTTGTGAAATCCATGAATCTAATTCAGCACTAGAATCAGATTCTAACTCGTCTTTTACGTTAATCACCTCTGACATATTGATTACTCTATTGATTGATCGATTAACAATAAATAAAGATGATAAGAAGGTAATCAAACAATCCAATCTCTTCTATCAACAGATCAGAAGAGAAAAAAAAAGATATAAAAACGAGAAACTATTTCAACATTTTGTTTTAAGTTTAGGCAGTTAAGTTAACAGGTTTATCATTATTCTTTCAGATAATCAACCAATTAATCAACTAACAATGGAGCCAGTTACATTACTCATATTGATGGTCGTATTTACGATCACTTCAACAACAGTGACTTTCCTTTCTGAAAAGCAAATCAAAGAATTCATATATCGTTATATCTTCTTGACTTTTTGTCCTAATAAACAAATAAAAGAACTGATATCCTTGAATAAACAAATGCAAGAGATTAATAATCAGAGAAATAAGTTGTCTGCACAGGACAATTACGCAAAATGGACAAAATTGAACAGAGAATACACTAAATTAGAGAATACTAAGAAGAAATTAGAAGTTGAATTGAATAATCACAAGGCTTCAGTAGATAAGTGGTTGAAGTACTTGATCATATTGACTACTTCATTACCATTACAAATGATAAGTTTATTCTATTCAAGGAAACAAGTATTGGTGGTACCTAAACATACTTTCCCATTTTACATCGAATATGCAATCAATTTCCCATTTTTACCAAGAGGTACAATTGGTGTTATATTTCTTGCATTTGCACTAAGGACAACTATTCATTGGTTTTTTGATTTTATAAAATTCATCTTCTTTACTGAAATGTTACCAAAACCAGTTCAATTACAGACTAAACAAACTTTGAAAACTATTACTGAATAGTTAATCAATTAATTAATACAATTATATAACCCCTATATTAAATTACACTCTTTACCCCAATTTAACACTTCTTGTACATTTACAAAATCACTGAAATAATAAAGAGGTTTCAAATCACCAATTGTTAATTTCTTAAACCTTAATTGTAAACTCTTCTTACTACTTCTTTTCCTCTTTGGATCAAGACATTTGTTCATATACTGCATCATTTCAAATTTTAAATATTCTTCATCTTTATCATCAACTGGTTTGTTCAATTTCTTTAATCCTTTACTATGGATTAATTTATACAAGATATAATGTAACCATATAACATTACTCTTTGGACAATCGATTGACCAATCGATGAATTTACCAGTATACCCAGCAGCAGCAGAATCTTCCATCTTAGAACTTAATGACATGTACGACTCTGATCTTTTCATATTACTACCATTTGTCAAATTCATTATTTCATTTCTTATCATTTGATATATTTCAAATTGATGATCCCCTTTACCTTTGAAGAAACCTGGATTGTCTAAGGATGTGAACATCGTATTGTTCTGAACTCTTGCTCTGGATAATTTATAAGATATTATCTTGACTTCAACATTGTGTAAATTATCAACTGTTGGTTTTTTAGTTATCAAGATATTCTCTAAATTCAAATCACGATGTTCAAATTCATTTTTTAATTCTCCGTCGTTTAAGATATTCACTAGTTTCCAAAAAATATCAAAAGCTTGACTCCAATTCTCAATTTGGAAGCTTTTAAGTGATTCACCTCCATTCTCAAGTCTAAGAATCAGATACTGTTGATCAACAGGGTAAGAACCTAGTAAATCTAAATTATGTATAAATGAATTATTATCCTTTGTCTTATCCTTTTGAGCAAAATAAAGATTCTTCAATTCATTTGGGAAACAACCTTTAACAACAGTTGATGATTTAATCTTAATGAATCCAGAAACTGAACTCATAGTTAATCCAATGGATAACTCTTGAATTGCTTCTTGAATATTCAATTGATTATAATTAGAATTACCAAATGGTATAACTTTCCAAATCCCCAATACAAAACCACTACTTGTTTGCTTTTCATAGAATAATTTATTAGATGAGTTATAACCATCTTCATTATTCATCAGAGTTAATGATCTACCATTGGATTTCAATTTTTGTAAAAAAGTATTGAATGAAACAGTTCTCGTTTGTCTACATAAATTCAACAATAATCTCATATGAATATTTTCAAATTCTTGTACTGGTATTTGACTTAAATCTCCCAAGTTACTATTATTACTGGTCGATACAAATGACGATATAGATAACAAACTTGATGAATTTTTCAGTTTGGAGTTCAGTTTATTTCTTGATGATTGTTGTGGAATTGGTAATGATATACTTGGTGTTGAGCGATGGTTATTAGCGTGATTATTATTATAATTATCATTATTAGTGGGTATATTTGTTGAAGTGTGAATCGATGAGTTACTATTGAAATTTATCGAATTTCTAGATGAATTACTCAATGACATGAATGATTTTCTGAATAAATTCATCTTTCTTGAACCTGTTGATGTTGAAATTGTCGATTGATTAGATGATGAGATAATTGATTCATCATCATTCTCATTTGTCCTTGATGATAATGATCGCAAAGAAATGGAATGTTTTAATCTGGAAGATAATGATGATGCAGTCTTTGAATCAAGTGTTGAGAATCTAGAATCATTTCTTTGATGGTTATGATGAATAGGTTTATTGATAGTCTTTTCTGGTATAACTTCTTCTTCGAGATCTTGAGAAGTTGGCGGATTGAATAAATTATGCAAATGATTGATACTAGGTTTAGATTTGGGCTTCGTTCTTGAAGTTGATGGACTTGCAGATTGAATATCTGATGATGAGAATCCTTTGATAACCTCGGGAGATCCACCACTTAATCTGCTGTGTCTTGAATAAGAAGATTTGGAATTTTTATTCTTAGCGCTCGGAGTTGTGGTTTTAGTATTAGTATTAGAATTAGAGTCATCATTTTCAACATTTGAATGTTCTGAACTTCCACCTGAAACAGATCTAGCTATCTTTTGAGCCATCTTATGTAAACTTGAAGTTGTTGATTTGGAAGATAAAGTTGAACTAATAGAGTTCATAGATAGTCTATTCGAATTCTTGATTGTAGCATTTGAAGATAAACTACTATGTTTTGTAGTAGTATTACTCAAATTACTACTACTACGACTCATTAATGGATTCATTCTTTTTTCAACATTGATTTGTGGAACGTTATTATTAGACAACTTATTCAAAGTATCTACTCTAAGATTTTCTTTACTCGAAACATTACCATTTTTGATCTCTCTTAATTTCAATAGTGTATCTTGTCTATATTTTTGAAAATCATCAGTTGACATAGAAGCAGCAGAACGATTTGCCTTATCTGAATAACTTTGACGTTTATCAGCATACACATTAACGTTATTAGTGATCGTCAAGTCGGACGTTGAAGGGGATAAAAGATCATTTGTACTTGCCACGTTGGTATTAATCAATGCATCTAATGGTATAGGTGTCGTAGATAGACTGATTTTACCTTTATTCAAACTCAAAGCTAAAGACTTTCTATTCTCATTATTAGAGGGTTTCAATGATGGATTCAAAGTTGGATTCGAAGCGTTGTTTAATGAACCAAGTACTAAACCATGTCTTTTATTAGTCGCACTCATGTTTTTTTGTATGCTATGTTGAAATGCAAGTAGATGTACGTATCGGTGATCAATGCAGGAAGTAAAAATGAAACGGTGTTAATATGCAATGGAGTGTATATGTTAGATTGGTGGTTCTATCACCTGTTTAACTAGCAGTGATTCACTATGGTAAAACAAAAGATATCTATTCAGAAATTCGTATAAATATATATATAAAACGTATAGTTGAAGCAACCAGTTATAAAGAAAAACGCAATTTCAAATTTGAATAAGAAAATAAGAAAATAATTGAAATGTAAACAAAAACAAACAACAAAGTTTATTTCTCGAATTCTCATTTCCTAATTGGGATGTGTGCAACATTTAGTGGATGTTGTGATTTATTGGTTTAATTAATCAGACCAAGACCAGGTGATTTGTATTTCTCCTGTTTCTAAAGTGGCTAACTTTTCAAAAGCTGCTGGTGAAAAGTCTAAATCAACGTCGGAACATGAAGCACAGGCATCGACAACTTTCACTTCGATGGAGTTACCACCGTATGATGCAGTGATATATTTACCACAGGCGGTTGAAACAGCTTCAGAATCAGTACCTAAAGAATTGTACAATGATTCAGCAATGGCAACTACCATATCTGTTGAGGAAGAAGTAGTACCACATGCGTCAGCAGAAGGTTCGTAGTATGTACCTCTACCTGTATAGACAGTAGAAGTTGAAGTACTCTTTGCTGAAGAGGTGGTAGCGGTAGTAGTCTTAGAAGTAGTTTCTTCAGTTGAAGTGGTAGAGACAGAAGTAGTAGTGGCTGCTTTAGTCGAAGTGGTAGAGCTAGTGGATTCTTCAGTTGACCTAGAAGTACTAGTTTTAGTTAAAAGAGTAGTTGGAGTAGTTTTAGTTGAAAGAGTACTCGAAGTAGTAGCTGGAGTAGTAGTTTGTCTAGTTGATGTAACAACTACAGTCTTGAAAGCAGCAGTGTTAATAAAACCAAAAGTTTTAGAGGTAGTTGAATCATCAGTAGTAGTCCAATAATCATCGATTGTAGTAACATAATCACCTTCACCTTCACCTTCACCTTCACCTTCACCTTCAATAACATCAATAGCAGATTGTAAAGCCTGAGTTACTTCTTTTGGATCAACATCTGGATTAGTATTAACTTCATCTAAGATGAAATCAATAACATCTTCAATGCTCAGTTTTTCATCAAAACCTGGAGTTATATCAGATTCAGAAGCAGATGACAAAGTTTCAGTTTGAGTACCTTCAGTATCGATTGAATGAGATAAAACACCCTCTGTCCAATAATATAATCCTAAGACTAACGAAATGAGTGTAATAAGTTTCATATTTTAAAAAAGGAAAGTATTGAGTTAGTTAATTTTATGATGAAAACTCAAGTTTGAAGAGAATTATCATACAAGGGGATTTTGCGTCCATTATTTATACCAAGAACAACCCATCATCTCTCCTCTTGGCCTAATGATCTACTGGGGAAAGTTAATACAATAGGGGTAAAAAGAAATGGAGAAAAGTATATTCAGTTGATTTATCATGCTAAAACAATAAATCACGGAAAATCAGTACTCCAAACATCTTCGGAATAAATAAGGTTTTGTAAAGTGTGCAAACTGATGAAGTAGGTCATAAAAGTACATATATTGAACGACAAAACGGTATGCAAAAGAAAGAAAAAAAAGAAAAAAAAAGGTACAATCAACTTGATTTAACTGATTGGAATAATCTATTGGTTGATGAAAACCAAGAAACTTGGATTAAGTCATTAAAAGCACGTAATTTAACGTATTAGTCAACTGATTCGATGCAAAACATGGTAAAAACAAACAAAGCAGTTATAAATCCACTTTGATTCAATGAAAAGAAATGTGATAATTGCATATGGGACATAAATAAAAAGCAATGAATTTGTGTAAGATGAGTTAAATTTTGGATAAATTTGGTTTTAGATTTTCGGATTTGGCGATATTCTGTATGCTAAACGTGGTTGGAAATGGGGGGAAGTACCATTTGCCTAGTTAATCACAGGTATGTTTCACTAATGAAAACCGTTTTCAGTTTGAAAATCTGTATTTTTGATGAACAGTTTCATTAAAAGAAACGAGAGCAGTTTTTTCCCTATTTTTTTTGATTTGATTCGTTTGATTCGTTTGATTTCATTTGATTTAATCTGACTTAATCTAAGATAGAGTTGGGGTGTTCTTATTTATCCTTTCTGTTAGATCACTTACCTAATACCTTACCTTATCAACCAACGAACGAAAGGATAATTAAAATAAATGAATAAAACTCTGTGGGGCAAAACCAAATTCTAAATCAAGGCGCGGTGAAACATGGAAAAAGTTCAAAGTTAAACAAATTGCTTCTAGACTTTTTATTGTTTCAGAGTTCTATTGTCATTTCATCTACTAAGTTATTGTTGTACTGATTGATTATGCCACGGTTAAGGAAAGTTATTAATGAAAGGTATAAGGAATTTGAAAATGATGACCCAATCGATATAGATGATCAAGAGGTAATAATCAATAAACTAAAGAATGATGCTATATTGAGCAATAATTTTATAATCAAGACACTTCAAATAATAATCATAATTTTGAATTTTGTAGTGAATTCAGTGAGTTATTATAGAAAGGGGATTAATCTATATTTTAGTGTGTTGACTATATTCAGCTTTGCTATCTCTGTTGTTGTTTTACAATTCATAATCTCAAAGCAAAAACGGGGGAACAGATTGATAACTGATTATCTAAACAGATTATTTTCAACTGTTAAGATAACGAAGAATCCAGTTAAATTGAACTATATCAATCTTGTGATATCCTCAATAGTTCCATTGTATTTGCTACTTGTTATTAAAAAGTTTGAATTATTGGATTTAATCTATTACTTACCTATAGTATTATCAATCTGTATAATAATACTAATGAATGATTTCACTAAGTTAACAAATCAAATCACTAATCTTTCCAATATGAAATATCATTACAAATCAGTTTAACCTTCTTCTCTTATTTTCTTCCTGATTATCATCATCGTTATTGAAGAAATCAAGACAGTGGAAAACCAATTGTTTGTTCATGTTCTTGTTAGATATTTTCAATTGATTACCAAGTCTTTTATCAAATTTATCGACTTGTTTCAAAAACCCAATCAATATTTCAATCCATTGAATATTGAAACTTATAGTTGAGTTATGCAAGTGCCTTAAAGAGTTGAAAGATGATTGGAATAACAGACGAGAGTAATAGTTCCAAACAATAGGGTATTTCATCTCTAAATCCAATAATATTGAACACATTGCAATGTTTAATTTGAATTTCAAATCTTTTAAATCTTGGATTTCAGTAACGTTTATTGAAATATTCAATTTATCAAATTCAACAATCTTTAATTTATTTACATTGAAGAATAATTTAGAATTGAAATGTGAAATATCATCCCAAATTGGTGATTTTTGAAATAATTGACACGTTGAATTCATTTGAAAAGTTGCCCTGTCTTTTGTTCTATCGATTAATAAATTCAAATCGTATTGTAGATCAGTCCATGTTGTGCCTTTCAAACATGCTTGACTTAGTTTATCTACCAAATTCGGATGATTCGAAAAAGTAACGGGTTCATTCTGAATACTTATGAAGAAATTCAACTGTTTCTGATTGTAAGTATATGTAACTAATCAAATTAGATCAAAATGTGAGACTTACTAAAATCCCAGTCTTACAAGGTATATAAATAGTTTGTAGATCCGTATTACTTGGACACTCTTCTGTGTCCCATCTAATTACCCAATCTTTTTCATCAATCATTTTTGTTCGTAGATGTATATAAATACATTATTCAATGAAGATGTAAAAGAATACAAGATAATTTAAACTAAATTAGATCTTAACGGCACCGCCTGGAAATAGTTACTAAAATAAAAATTGTTTTGTTTAAACAAGGTTTGTTTTAAAGTTGAGTGGTTGTGTAGTTGTTTCTTTAGTGAATGAAAGGAAAGGGTACATGGAATGATACGGACAAGTATAACCAAACGAAAGATAATATACTCAAAGCATGCGATTGATTTCCAGGATTTACACGGAAAGTTGATCTCAAATACGTATTCAAACACTGAAAAATCACAGATGTTATACAGGAATATCAAAAGAGTGATACGATTTTATGAAATTGATAGTCATCAGAATGGTAAAGATGGTGATAACAAATTGATGTATGGGATAAACCGTATGCGTTGTTTATGTATCAATACACTTGTGAAACTGCGGTTTTATCAAGATTACAACCTTCGAAGAAATCTAATACTGAACAATGGACAAGGACTGTTTGCAGATTTGAAATTCGATGAGGTGATAATACGTGGTTTCAATACGTTATGCCTCTTGAGAAACTCGGTGACTTTGAAAGATGAGAAAGATGTGACTGAATTAACCGTGGTTCATCCAAGTTCTCCGAATTCACTGATAACGAAAAGGTTCATTGATAAACCAATTGAATCCAAAATACTCAGTAATTTAATCGAATATGAAATGTACAAGATCAATAATGGACTCTTTGCAGACAAGTCAGACAAGTCAGACAAGAAATTTGTTATTTACAATTTATCTGATTTTCAACACTTTATCAAATCGACTAAGATACAATACGTTAATGAATTAGACAATCCTGTGAAGTACAAAGAGTATTTAGGTAAGTTACAAAACAGGTCGAATTTATGGTACGAGTATATCCAACCTATGCAAAAGATGGTTGAGTTGTCTGAGCATGATGCTGTTATTCAAGAACCTATTTATGGATTGGGTGATAGTGAGGGGAATGAAGGGGAAGGTGTTTCTGAGGTAATCAATGAATTGATAGGAAATGGTTCAGATGTGAAAAAAGGTATGGGAAATAAATCAAAGACTAAAAAAATGTTAAATTCAGTTTTCCTGAATTCAAGTAGATTTAACTCTTTTAGATTTGAAAGAGATTTACTGTATTTTAATGAAACAAATCATGTAATTTTATAATTTAATCAATAAATTAAAGATATAAATGTTTATATTTATTTAATGAGGTATCGAGATATGAAGTATGTAAATAAATTTATATACTTCGTTAAAATAAGCGTTCAGTGGAATAGATAACAGAAATGCAATTCATAATAATACAGGGAAAGGGGAAGAATAGTTGGGTAGTTGGGTAGTTTACCAACCTAATGAATTCTTAAGATTAACAGGATTTGATATCTTTGGAATATAATTAACTTGTTCCATTTCTTGATTTGGTATAGATGATGAACTATCTAATCTAATTTGACCATTTCTTGAAACAGAATTAGAGTTAGTTTGATCTAATCCATAATCATAATCATAATCATAATCATATGAATCAAAAGAATCATTTGTACTTGTTCTATCCAATGTACTATTTGTATTGTTATTACCAACTCTATTTGATTTTATACTTCTATTGTTCTTTCTCCATCTATAAACTCCATAGATTAATCCAACATATAGGAAAACACCAATTGATGTACCAGCAATAATTCCTGCTAATTTAGAACCTCTTGTTATAGAAGTCTTTGTTGTACCAGTTGATTTATTTGTTGATATACCATATGAAGATAATGAATCAATTGAACCTAAATCACCATCTGTATCTGTAATTCTATTTAATGAATCAGATGATGATGAAGTTGATGAATTTGATGATGAATCATCAGATGAGGAATTCGAATCATTTGATGAGTTACCGTCATTTGAATTTGAGTCATTTGATGATGATGAACCATTTGAATTTGAATTATTTAAATCATCTCCATTTGTTAAACCATCAGCACTTGCACCAGAACCTGTTGTTGAACCAGTTTCTTCATCGACTAATCCAGTTAGTGGAACAGCAGAATCAATTAAATCGGCTAATGAAGATTCAGCATTTGAAGGATTTGAATAAATTTGAGAGTTTGAATTTGAAATCAAATTTTGTAATTCATCAATATATTCAGCTTTAAAATAAACTTCAGCAACTGTAATAATATAGTCAACATCTTCTGATGTATATGGAATTAATTGTTTAACAAAGATATTTTCATCATTATTTATATTAAAAGGATAAGTTAAAACACCTGATAAATATTGGAAAATTTGAGCAGATGTAATTGAATTTTTAACAACAAATGCATAATTTAAACCTTGTTTAAAACCAATTGTAATAATTTTATAATCAGAAGGTGATGGTACAATTGTTTGAACTGGTGAAATAGCTTTTGGTAAAGCAGTTGTTGGAATTGATGCGGTTGTAGTAGTACCATCAGATGAAGTACCTGATTCAACAACAATTGTAGTTGGTAACCAATTACCTGCAGTAGCGGTGGTAGTTGGAGCAGAGATACCAGAATCAGTTATTGAAACAGTACCAGTAGAAGCTGGGAGTGTAAAAGCACCACTTGATAATATAGTACCCTGAGATACATAACCTTGATTTGTAGAGTATGGGGAAGCTGTTGTGGTTGTTGTATCAACACTATTAGAGGTAGTTCCTGTCAAAATGAATTGAGATGGGGAACCACCGATTTTGATTGAAGAAGTATCAGTTAAAATAGTTTCACTAGATAAAGGAGTAGTAGTTGTTGTTTCATCAGCAGATGATGTACTTGATACTAAACCAGGTACAATTGAACCAGTTGGAGCAATTGAAGTAATTGAAGCCAATGGAATATCAGAAGATGAAGAAGATGATGGAGTTGTTGTTGTTGATGACGATAATGGAGGAACATGAGTTGAAGCTGAAGCAGTAGTAGTAGCGTTTGGAATACTGACTGAAGATGAAGATGAAGTTGTAGATGAAGTTGATACTATACTTGGTATTATAATACTAGTACTTGAACTTGTGATTGAACTTGAAGTTGAACTCAAAGAATCAATGGAATCATAACTAGATGAAGAAGTAGTAACTGCATTTTCTACTGAAGATGATGATGAAGTTAGGGAAGATGAGGAAGTATCTAATGAAGAAGTATCTAATGAAGAACTACTTGAAGAAGATGTTGGTACAATGTAATTTGAATCAGTAGCAGTTGTAGCAGCATTTCCTGAAGATGTTGATGAAGTAGAAGATAATGAAGAGGAAGATGAAGCTAAAGTTGTTGAATCTGAACTTTCAACAGCAGTTGTAGCAGCATTTCCTTGATATGATGAAGTATATGAAAATGATGATGATGTAGAGAATGAAGATGAAGATGAAGATGAAGATGAAGAAGTTGCAGTTGCAAAATCAGTTGGAGATGAAGTTTCTGAATCAGAAGTAGAATCGATCAAAGTTGTTGCAGCATTAGCAAGGGAAGATGATGATGAAGATGAAGTTGTAGAAAATGATGATGACGATGAAGATGAACTTATACGAGCGTAGTTAGAATATCTTGAAGATGAAGATGAAGAAGATGAAGAAGAAGAAGAAGAAGAAGTGGTTGTAGCTGCAACGGCTGGAGAAGATGAAGTTGTTGCTGCATTTGGAGTTGAAGTAGTTGTTTCAGCTGAAGAACTTGTAGTTGAATCAGGGGAAGCAGTAGTTTCATCTGAAGTACTTGTTGTTGCAGCATTTGGGGTTGAAGTAGTTGTTTCAGCTGAAGAACTAGTTGTTGGATCAGAAGAAGCGGTAGTTTCATCTGTTGTACTTGAAGTTGTTGCTGCATTTGGTGTTGAAGTAGTTGTTTCAGCTGATTTTTCAGTTGATGAACTTGTAGTTGGATCAGTAGAAGCAGTAGTTTCATCTGCAGTACTTGAAGTAGTTGAATCAGAAGAAGTAATTTCAACTGAAGAACTTGTAGTTGGAACAGGAGAAGCTGTTGTTTCATCTACTGTACTTGAAGTTGTTGGCTCCGTAGAAGAAGAAGAAGAAGAAGAAGAAGAAGAAGAAGAACTTGTAGTTGAAGTTGAATCTTCTTGAGTTGAGATATAATAATTAGCATTCAAAGTTTGAGGAGTTTGAGTGGAATCATAATAATTTGAAGCAACAATTTCATTTGTAGAAGATGATGAAGAAGATGAAGAAGAACTTGATGTGAAAAAGTAAGTTTCATTACTATTAACATAAGATTCAATGAAGTTATTCACATTATTGTTATTATTGATATTTGTATTCTCTTTATTTGAATTATCAATATCGTTTGAATTATCTCTTCTTTCAATCCAAACTTGTTTAGATTCAAATAATTCTAAATCTAGTTGATTATCATCATTATTATCATCATTATAATTATCTAACTTATTATTATTATTATTCCAAAATGGAAGTGCTAAACCTTGTGAAAGGTTTAATAAAGATAAAAAGAAGAAGAATAAATGTATTAATTTCATTTTGTTATTTTGTTTTTTATTACTTTAAAGATTTGATTATGTTGTTTTTGAAATAGTCTATAGTTGTATTAAATTGATGAATGTATCATAAACAAAACTTAAGTAATATATTTTGGTAAAAGTGGGTATGGTATCAAAAGAAATAAACAGATGTAATTAAATGAATGATATAAATAAAAAGAGTGTAAAGGAAGTGAATCAACTATGGAATAGAAAGAATGAATGAACGTGAGTTGGTTTACCAAGTGATTAAACGAATGAATGAATGAATGAATGGATTGATTGATTGATTGATTGATTGATTGATTGATTGATTGATTGATTTGTTGATTAATTAATTTTGAATAATCAATTCAATGAATAAATGTGGATATAAATAGATAAATATAAGGATATTGACTATTAGACAATATGAATATATTTAAATAGATATAAACTGATGAATAATGACCAGATAGATTATACTGATCTAATAGATTGATGATAGATAGATAAAAGAATAAATCAAATCAAAAGATAAATAAGTGTTAAAAGAAACAAGACTACAAAAATAACACCAAATCGTGTAATTCCTTCACTCATTTGCTTCACCTCACCTCACCAACCAACCCTTACAAAATTTAACAAGGCTAAGATGACAGGGTAAAATTTTAAAACAAAACAAGAAAAACAAGAAAAACATGCAGAAATTACTACATTTGCCACGTTTTAGATTAAAATTTATGAAATTGCAGATCCCTGATTGCCTATTTGAGAAAGGGGTGTGGCTGAGGTGTTCCAAATGTAGTAGTTAAGACAATAAACCCCTCTTCGGCGCATGCGCCACAATTAAAGGGTTATTCAATTTTTGTGATTTTTGTTTATTTTGCGAGAGGAGAATGTAAACAAATTACCGTTTTGGGAAGGGAGTGGGTTCAGTCTAGACCTTTTCTCTGTCGATCTTACAGGCTTTGTGGTGTGTACCTGCTATATTATATAAGTGTTACGTGACTGTTTATATGACACCATGGCTAGTTATAGGTAATCAACTAAACAACTAGACAGCTAATGAGCTAAGGAACTAATGAACTAACCAACTAAACAGCTGTTCAAATAATGAACTAACTACTATCAAACTAACTAATGAAGTAACACTAACTGACTTATTAATTAACTACCAATTCTATAAATAGCCCTCGGCGACGCGACTGTAATCGGAAAAGATCTAGACCAAGACTAAATCAGTGTTACTTAAGAGAAAACTAAATCAGTGTCACTTAACTAGATTACTACTATAACTGTGAAGTTCATTGAACTTCTCTAACTCTCTTCTTTCTTAACTTAATTATTATGCGATGGATTGTTAGTATTATTGCTCTTAGTATATGTAGATAAAAGATGTGTAATAATCACAATTACTTACAGCAGGGATTATAACTACAGTAATCATCTTAAAGTTGTAGACTGAATACAATAACTAGCAGTTTAATAGTTTGAACCAATTGATGAGAGATCATTTGTTATGGAATCAATTGTTAATGTCTTTTGCTTTCTAATTTCAGTAAATTAGAGAGTAGGTATTGGTAATATTAACAATTCTAGTAAGTAATAAAGTTTAACCTATTCAAAATGTACTACAGTAGCAGAGATTTTAACTATAGTAATCATCCCAGAATTGTAGAGTAACTGTATGCGATAACTAACAGTTCACAGACATACCAAGTAGACCCTCTTCACAGTAAACAATGATCTATGTCCCTATAATCTCCTGAGAAATGAACTCTAAATTTATACTCCTAAATTTTTTATGCCTTTTGTTGTTAGTTTTTACTAAATTTTCTTATTTGAGTATCCTTTCATCAGATCATTAAATCCTTCTTATACTCAAGTACTACAGTGATACTTCACTTCAGATATGATTACTAATTGAACACTGACATAATACACATACTCAAATGAATGACATAATAACAAATCACAACATCTTGAACAAGATAAAACATGTCACACTACACCCATACACCTCTTTAAAAAGTTACACCTTTCCATTTCAATTCCGATAAAATAGATAATGAGAGATAGATAGATAAGTAATGAAGTAATGAAGTAAGTATAGTATACTGGGGTAACAGATAACAGTAAATCAATCAATCATCATGTCGAAACAATATTCAGGAAATATATTCACTTTAAACTATTATAGAAAATTCTTTGATATAACAACAAATGAATTCAAAACAAATTGTATAAACTCCATCAATTTAATAAGTTTCTTGAAAACACCAAATTCAATTGAGTATTATAAATCAACTGGTGATTTATACAGTTGTATTTGGATTACTGCAACTATAATATTCTCTTTGTATTTCAATTACTCTTTATTAGAGATTATTTTCAAAGAAGCTGATTCTAATATAAAGATTAATTTCTTTAATTTGATATTAGTTTCAATCAATTTATTATACGGTTATATCATTTTAATCCCTTTAATCATCTATACAGCTTTAAGGTTTATCTTCAAATTGACTGAATTGATTAATCCAATAAGATTGATTTCAATTTACTCTTATTCTTTGATTTTTTACCTACCAATTTCACTCATAAATCTAATAGTTTCAATCTTATTAAGAATCCTTTTACATAATCCAACGATTTTCCAATCAATTATATCATTCGTCGATTTTGGTCTTTTATCACTAGGGTTTTTATTATCTGGAGCTTCAATTGGTTTAAATATCTATAATTATTTGAAAATTATTGATACAGATAGAAAATTGATTTATACAATCTTAGGTTTATCAATACTAGCTCATATTGGTTTCAACATATTATTGAAACTATATCTATTTTAAATATCTCTCCTTGTATAATGTATGTACATAATAACAATTAACGATTAGCCAATAACCAAATCATCACGGTTTTAGTTACATCCATTAATTAAATCAGCCATGTTTTTAGCTGTGCTTATTTTTTTGTCTTGTTTTACGGCGCAGTTTGTCAGATTGAGTCAATTCAAGTACCGCTTTTTGTTTTTGAATCCAACCAACTACAACTTATTAAATCCTTTCATCCCTACATTTACTTCACGATATCAAATTAGGTATTGATTCAATTAGAATTAATATATATAACAGAAGTAAATAGATTAAACAAACTGATTAAACTCCTTGAACATAAAAACACAATGTGATATCGTAGCAGAAACCGTAATTTTCGATCTAATGTGGTTTACAAAAGTATTACCATATAATGTTTGAATTAGAATCACTTTCTATAACACTTCTGATCAATACTTTGTTGTAATCACCACAAACTTTCTTCTTAACCTCCGAGTTCCGAAAATTGATTCCGCATGCATTAAATCCGAAGTCTGTAAAACGACTCTACTGTATAGGAGATCTTAGTTTTCCCTTTTTCACCATTTCTGCACATTTACTCGTATTTTGTCCGCCGAAACAAACATTATTCGCAAGTGCCGAGAATCATTGATATTATCGATATTTTACGAGGAGAACAAGGAGAGTTCGTAATCATGGATATAATCGATTGTCTTCATTAGCGATTTCTTCCTGTCGAATTGCTTTACTCTTCTTCTTTCAAGAAATCCATCATCCAGATTAAATTAGAAACAACGTAAGAATGATCAAATTCACCACCTGCATCTCTTGGAACAAAAAATGAGTATACAATTGTATAACTTTTCTACTAATTTTTTTGTATTTTACCATAGTACCTGGGGAATGGAAAAATCTTTCTCATCAGGACTTAGTACTAATTGCTGGTTCTCTGACTGGCACGAATTACTCTGATAACATTGCAAAATCACAAACTTCATCTTTTCTTTCATGAATATCTTAAGTATAAGAAATAGATGATTCAAAAGGTACAGAAGCTTGTTGTCATACCAAGTACAACAAATCTTGAAAGTAAACCTGCTGCACAATAGGCCAATTCATATGTTCGTCTTAATAGATATAAGAATGTCCATTTCCATATTGTGGTTCCATGAATGAAGTCTATGAAATGCTTATTTCAATCATAAATATTCATCCAACTCTTTCAATTCTCTAGAAGCAATATACATATTATATTACTCCGAGAATTATAATTTAGCCTTTAATTAATACGAGCATCATGTGATTCCGCTCTTTCAAAATCAATCCATCTTAAGTTGGTGAAAAATGATATAATCTGAAATTTATGAGTTTCTGAAATAATGAAAACTTTTTTCAATGATTGGATAGAATCAACACTTGCAATGTCATCAATTGTTGAGCAGGTGCACAGTATCTATAACCAATTCTACTGGATACTGTCTTCAAATCTTAGAATAATTGAACCATCCTTGATATACCTGCAGAGTTGATGTATTTATATCTTAATACTTCATCATCTGTAAATGGGAAAGTCGAATAAGAAGAAGAATCACTTGACTAGTACCAACCAATTGATATGCATATGAGTCAATCTGTCGTTGATTTTATTAAACAATTTGATCCTGCAAAACTCTTGAATCAAATAACATTTTTGAACAAGGGAGGATTTGAACAACACAACAAAGCTTTACTTATATCAATCAATCGAAATCTTCATTCCAAATGGTATTCTAAATGTAGATTCCATGACAAAGGTTCGTTGGTAATGTTGGAATTCAAAGATAAATTCAAATGGATGGATTGTGTTCCTACAGACTCAACTCAATAGTTGGAATTGTGTTTATATTTGAAGACCAACAGGGCCGTTTGAGGTTAGAAAAAATTGGGATTTCCTCTCACAGCCTTGAATTATCCGAAGACTATTAACGCGGTACTTACAGATTAAAAAAATATTCTGATTGATTTCAAGTGAATATGAATATAAATACAAATATAATCATTGCTGAATGACATCTATGGCAATCAACAATAAGTCATTTAAGTTAACTGTAGCTATCATTTCGGCCACCGGGTTTTAGAAATCAATCCATCAATTGTACCTTTGAGATCAGCAGAATTTATCTTTTGTTCAGACTTTTATTCACCTTCCATGCTAGGAACTCCTATTTGAGTCCAAAATACCCTTTATTAGCAGGTTAGTGCATGACCCTCGTGAATTATCTAATTTTCGGCTATCCAAATCTTTACTTCTCTTACCTTCTTCCAGACTAGTCAACTGACTCGACATAATTTATTGAATTCTTCATCTCTTAATATTTCAGGCTTCCCATCAACATGTACAGCGGCAAAAATTAATGAGTGATTTTTTTGTGGATACCAATTAGGATTAGTGTATGAGTTAGCACTTTGAAATACTATAAAGCAGATTTGAGCCTAATAGATACCTTGTGTATCTTTTATTTGTTGATTGCTAGCAAGATTAGCAATTAAATGTGTAGATCCCTTATTTGGATCCTTGTTTACAACAAATGGAATATGATTTGCAATCAATGGTATATCATCAGAAAAACCTTGCGTGATCAATTCTTCGAAAGGATAATGAGGAATAATCTGGCCTCGGTAAATTTTGCAGTTACCTGGCTATAGATTTATTCGGGTATCTGATTATTCTTTGATTTCATGCTTTGATTTATTATATAAAAATGATTAATATTTGTAATATTTGAGATTATAAACTGACAGTTGAGTAATTAACAAAGGTAAGGCAATCTTTGATACTGCTATTTAATTTTAAACTACATCTAAATCTATAATAATGAAAATAAATATAATGAAAAAACAAACAATTACTATAGAAGCCACACTCTAAAATGAAATCATATAATTCTCAAATATGGCACAATATAACAACTTCGATCTTATTACTTACGAATCTTCTCTTATATGATGTAGCGTTTTGTTAGAAAAGCTACTTATCTTTTAATTATTGAAAATAGTCGCTGCAGACACTAATCAAAGATAGTACCATCCTTCTGTTTTGTAAAAGTTTCATATCATTGATTTACGAAAGACCCTCTATCAAAAAACCTACCTAAATAATATAGTTTTGTTCTCTTGATTTTTAACGGTTAACCATGAGTAGATAGTAAACAGTTAATGTATTAATCCGAGGTAAACAATAAATATATGAGTCGTGTGCTAATCGTTATGATAAATCCTAATGATTGAAGAGTATGCTGCTTTGTGAAAAAAATGTAGTTTCCGCATTCCAATAAATTTCTGCAAACGCGCTCCTTTCGATTTGATAACTTTTCACTTTCTTTTCCCTTCTTCTTCTTCCTGATGTTTTTATTTTTTTTTATTCTAATGCTCCTCAAATTCACCTAATCCGGGAGTCGAATTGTTCATATCTATCCTAACTCTATTTTTATTGAAAAATCTATGTTGGTCATATAGAAATCTTGTAAATTCATAATAGTGTTAGAGTGATCAAAGCTAAGTATTTAACGATTTGAGTAGTTTTTAGTTTACTTAATAAGTGTAAGATTA
This sequence comes from Wenyingozyma ramenticola, assembly GCA_024271885.1. NCBI lineage: Eukaryota > Fungi > Ascomycota > Pichiomycetes > Pichiales > Pichiaceae > Wenyingozyma > Wenyingozyma ramenticola. The sequence continues at coordinate 73,979 of JANBXF010000009.1, read as the reverse complement.
ATAAAAACATCTGCAATTCATTAAAAAAGTAATAATAATTATATAAGTTGAAGTTGAAAACTTATACAGAAAGGAACATCTTCGAAGTCAAAGATACTCCAATTGGTTTGAAAAAAGATGAGACCTATCAAATTCTGGAAGACAAGAATTCAATAGAATTAATAAAAATAATAATAATAATAATAATAATAATAAGAATAACAGTGAAAATATAATGATCAAAATACTAATCAAAATGATAAAAAAAAGTGATAATAAAACAAGAAGTCAAAGACAGACATTACTATCTAAAATAAAAAGACTAAAGCAAGAGCACCAATAAAGAATGATGCTTTTCTATCCAATTTATTTGCAGAACCTTCATATTCTGTAGCTGTTCCGGTACCTGATGGGATAGAAGATCCAGCGGCACCAGTTGAACCAGCGGCGGCAGCAGCACCTGTAGCAGTAGCATAAGTAACAGCAGTGTCAGCACCAGCAGCACCAGCAGCAGGAGCAGCACCAGTTACTTGCACAGTAGTCAAAGCTGCGTTACCAGTTGCAGCAGCTCCTGTTGGAGTGTATGATGGGATACCAATAACGACGAGAGTTGATGTAACAGTTGAAACAACATCACCATTAGAAGTAACTGGACAAACAGTCGTTGTTGTATATCTAGTTGAAGAAGAACATTCGACGGTGATTGTTGGAGTGTATGATGGGATACCAATAACGACGAGACTTGATGTAACAGTTGAAACAACATCACCATTAGAGGTAACTGGACAAACAGTCGTTGTTGTATATCTAGTTGAAGAAGAACATTCGACGGTGGTTGTAACAAGAAGATCAGCTTCAGAAGTTGGAGTCTCAACGATCACGCCGGTTGTGGTGTAGACATCACCGTTATAGCTATAAGTGATTAATCCAGTTGTGGTCAAGGTTGAAGATCCTGTCCATGGGATAGTGGTTGTTATTTCTGGAGTCTTGACAATTTCACCAGTTGTGGTGTAAATTTTACCATCTGAAGTGAGAGTAATTGAACCAGTAGTAGTCAAAGTTGAAGATCCAGTCCATGGAATGGTGGTAATAACCTCTGGAGTTTCAATGATAGTACCTGTGGTGGTGTAAGTGGAGCCATTTGATGTAACAGTAATAGAACCAGTTGTAGTCAATGTTGTGGAGCCATCATACGGAATAGTAGTGATGATACCAGAATGTGAGGTTGGAGTTTCAACTTTAGTACCAGTTGTAGTGTAAGTGGAGCTTCCTGAAGTAATAGTAATTAGACCAGTTGTAGTCAAAGTTGTGGAGCCATCATATGGAATGGTAGTGATGAAACCAGACTTAGATGATGGAGTTTCAACTTTTGTACCGGTTGTGGTGTAAGTGGTGCTTTCTGATGTAACGGTAATCACACCAGTTGTAGTCAAAGTTGTGGAACCATCGTATGGAATGGTAGTGATGATACCAGACTTAGATGATGGAGTTTCAACTTTAGTACCGGTTGTGGTGTAAGTGGTGCTTTCTGATGTAACGGTAATA
>JANBXF010000009.1:0-72358 GCA_024271885.1 Wenyingozyma ramenticola | reverse complement strand
ATGGTAGTGATGATACCAGACTTAGATGATGGAGTTTCAACTTTAGTACCGGTTGTGGTGTAAGTGGTGCTTTCTGATGTAACCGTAATAGAACCGGTTGTAGTCAAAGTTGTGGAACCATCATACGGAATAGTAGTGATGATACCAGACTTAGATGATGGAGTTTCTGAGCTACTTGAGCTTGGAGCTTTCGAGCTACTAGAGCTTAAAGATGAACTTGAAGTCTTGGAGCTTGAAGATGAACTTGAAGTCTTGGAGCTTGAAGATGAGCTTGAAGTCTTGGAGCTGGATGATGAGCTGGATGATGAGCTGGATGATGAGCTGGATGATGAACTTGATGATGAAATTGATGATGAACTGGTAGTAGCAGGAACTTCAATAACTAATTCAGATTCAACAATAATTTTGGATCCACTGGTTATAGTGATTTCAGTCCAATATGAACTTGTTCCGGTTTGGGACCATGTGGTAGTGGTAGTAGTAACAAGTGTAGATACCTCTGAGCCACAAGTAGCACCCGCTTGAGAAACCATTTGATAAATATGACCAGAGAAATCTTCTGATACATCACCGCTTGGACTCTCGTATTCTACAGCAAAGTTACCCCATAAGTCTAAAGTGTTAATGTAAACAAATCTAATTGGATAATAAGACCCAGCAGTGAAGTAAACATAAGTGTATGGAGCAGTAATACTTTCACTACTTGTTGTAACAATGAAAGCAGCATAATCAGAGTCTGCACCTGAAGGAATATCACCAGAACAGCAGTCTAAAGCACCATTACCAACCCAGATTACAACACCATTATTAGCAGCTAAAATCTTAAATCCATATAAACCAGTTTCACTTGCATAAAAATAACCAGTGTATTGATAAACGGCTTGATTAACGTCAGCAGCAGGAAGACCATATGGACCAGTAACAGCATCCGAAGAATGATATGCATACGAGATAGTTTCAATACCAGATGTGGAAAGGAAGATCTTCTCAGTTCTATATTCTGAAGCATAATATTTGGTATCATACAAATAACCTTGATGTTCGTCGAATGAATAGATTGTAACATCAAAACCAGGATTGGAAGAATATCCGGAAAAAGCACAAGCAGTCTCAGCTAAGTCTTGTGATCTAATAACAGCAGTAGCAATATAAACGTTCGTATCACCAGTGGCAGTTACACCATTAGAGACAGTTGTATGAGTGTTACTAGCTGCTGAAACATTATTAATGAAATTCGATGCATAACCTATACCGGCAATCCTCAATAAATTTCCAACTTTCATGATTAGAATGTTGTCTTAAAATTCAACAGGATGACAATACATTGTGATTTCTGCTCAAGATCTTTATTGGGAGCAGGGAGGAAATAGTACTATATTTATATTATCTTCCGTGTTTGGTTAAAACAATATGGTGTTTGTTTCCCTGATTGGAAATGAAATGGAAGCAATCAATTAAGCGGTACAAATATGCAAAACTATCATACAAAATTAGATTGAAAATTCTAAGGCGGCCCATATGAATTTGTATCCCTTTGATTTATTTGTCCCCCTTGAGTTCCTCATGGAAAATGAAATTCCCTCCTTCGATTTCTATTGGTCCACTCCAAGCTGATAAATGTAGCACAATTTCATTTGACTTCCAATGATAGTACAAAATTGAAAACTGTCATCAAAGCACTGATTTGAAAATGCTCAATTGGTCCCTATCTAATTTCAATTTCCAAATGAAAAAGATCCTCATGCGCGATTTTTCGGTGAATCCGGCTCACGCTCTCTTTAGATAGGGAAACAACTTTGAATATTTGAAACCAACATTGTTCACTTTTTATAAGTATATGTTGAAAAATGTCATTCTCTTTGAATACCCTTGTACTCTCGGATGTCCTTTGAAATTAGAATAATAAGTAAGAACGAAGAAAATAAAGTGCAACGCGTAGTAATATTAAGAGGAAAGGAAATTAGTTGTGTATAAGAATGAACACCTGTTAGATATTCTTTAAAATATATATATTAAATTGAATTGGACGACCTCCAATGCGGTATACTCAATGCCCCAAACCGTTCTAAATTGTGCACTTAATCTTATCCCAAAACGTATAGGATCGACAGCCAAGAGTTCTAAAAAAGTAATATTTTCATAGATATATAATGGAGACAAAGGAATGCGCATGAGCATTAAAATAAGCTTGAGGAAATTTTCGCCCCCTCAAATATTTTCAATTTGACCCTAATTATTTCCTTTTTTGAACTCACTTGATAACAGCAAGTTGGATTGTTGGATCAATCATTCTAAATAGTTACTAGTAAAATAGGGGGTGTAATTAATAATATCAAAAAGCTTAGTTAGGAGGACCAAATTTTAAAACTTCAATAATATTTATTCGAGGTCAATTTAAAGTACTTTTCTTGGCATCTGCGGGCTATTGAGGTTGAAGTGACTCTTGAACATGAATGAAGAGTCTAATGACACGTATTGTCGATCAACTCCCCCACCCTGTTGTGATCTTTTATTCCTTTAAATATAATGAAGATTACAATTCCATACACTATCGAGATACTCGATGGCATTGTATACTTCCATAGTATATACGTTCAAGAAAGTTGAACGTATCGAAGTGCGGTTTGTTTTCCTCGCGGAAAAAAAGCTTAAACTTAAATTTCAATTATATACCCTCGTATTTTTCATGTGAAAAAAAACTTTATTGGTATATATAATTAGTGTTGCTTGATGTATAAGCAAAAAAGCTTAATTATATCACTTTATAATGTGTGCTGAGTATGTAATTAATAACCCAAGCTCCAAGTCTAGACTGAAATTACGAATGATAATTTAAAAGGAGTTTCTCTGTTTGGTAGGTAATTTCCCATCCCTTGAAGATAAATAAAAATTAGTCCTATTGTTTAACTCAATTCTCATAAATTCCCCTCAGTTCAAGATTTGTTGGAATGACTCTTGACAAGATAATAAAATGGAATTTTTCTATTTTTTGGCGAATGATGCAAATTAGTAGCGAAGAAAAGGATGGTGCACTAGTTAGACGCTCTATGGATTATTAGTAACTTTGTTCGAGAGTAAGTTCAGAAAGGAAGTGCTTTGTTGCCCCTACTAAAATAAGAATCACACCTGCGGCTATTGAAAAAATGCATTCCCGAAAGACTAGTCAGCTTGTTATATTTGATAAAAGGCATTGTTTTTCAAGATTATGCAGTCTTGCAGAATAAATAATCACTCAATTAAAAAAATCTTCAAAAGCATTTTACTCTGGTTGAAATCATACTCTATAAAAATCCAATCTGAGGGTGGAGAATTTTGAAACAGGTGAATTTCAAGTTGATCGTAGTTCTTTGAATTCCAAATTCGGCTTTCTATATTCAATGGTTTGTACTTAGTTGATTGAGGACAGTGGGTACTAAATGGTCATTTACTCGTGTTCCATTCCACCTTCCTTGAAGGAATGTTCCAATTCTACTTTCAACCAACAAACTCCTTTTGAGACCGTGAAAAACTTGCTTATTCAAATTTGTTGGGACTTCTTTGGTCTTCCCTCCTTTCCACGTGAACTAAGCAGTTACTTTCCTCAGCGCCTTCAAATACCTTTGAAATATGATGATATTCGATAATTATACGAAAAGAATCTTCACCTATCTACGAAGCCTTGCTCGATTGAAGTCAAATATTCTATTCTGAAAGCTACTGTTCGATTACAACTGACTCGATATGTACTAACTTAAGATATTATTCTGTGCCGAATTACGTAGCATTCAATCACAAACGTAAATGTTCTCGGGATATTTTTTTCATTATTCATAACCTTCATCTATTTACAGGTTTAAGATAATTACATCAAGTCACTTCAACATATCTTAAGCCTATCCATTGGAATCGAGTTCGGTTGGTATTCTTCAAAGAAGAACTTTGACCTGATTTATATACTAATATTAATCAGCATATAACTCAGTCGTTCTTTTTGAGTTTAGTGCAATCAAAGGATAGATGGTTCATCCCACTAGTAGCAGTGGTATTTATACTAGAGCATATATCTCGGTAGACTTTTCTTACACGAGAACCAATAGACTCGTGTGATCTGTACTAAACTTAATATTCTTGGGAGACTTACAAAGTTCAGACATATGACCAAAGCATAAACCGACTTGCAACGTATTTGCTTCTTCTTAAATATAGGAATCAACGTTCAAGATTTATAAGCATAACTGACAAATAGATGATATATCTATTATTATATTACAGTTTCGATATTGAGACAAGGGTTATGTTTTTTATAGAAACAACTATTATTTAGGTACATAACTATAAAAACCCTATAAAGTGAAGAAGTACCTTTTTTCGTCAAATTTGAAGATTTTGGATAATATAGATCAGTTCTACGTACAAATCATAGGCACCTATCAACCGTATCATGGAATAGATAACTATAGTCTTGTTCAATAATGGAATAAAGTCATATTTGCCACCAATTGAAGTAATAGAGTCTGTGGGTTTCAATTTTGTTGGTTCTTGAGCATCTTCCTTAAACCATTAACTTTTGCATCCAACATTGGGGTGTTCTTCTCTGAGAATATCTAATAATTATTCACCATGATGGCGTTCAAAAGAACTCCGTAGCCATTTGACAGTTCAGAGTTCTCTCAAGTCAGAATATGTACTTCAGCAACAACTTTAACTGTAACACTGTAGCCGCTTTGATTTGGGGTATATATATTTGATCAATTGCAGTACTTGTTTTAGAAAACTTTACCTGGGTGGCTTTCCGAAGGAAAGAAAAAGATAGATGAAACGGATCCTGTAACCACAAATATTTAACTTGAGAGGTCTAACTTTGAATAGAGGGTAATACATTTATGTTACCATCAAGAGCAGAGCTATAGTTTTTTTCCTCAAACTTTTCCCCTTCAAAGGACCTGCCAAACCCAGTGGTTGTGGAAGTATTTTGAATAATGTGTGGATTTATTTTGGAAAGAGAGAGCTGCAATATCTTCAACTACTTCGAGTGAAATTTGACTTCTGGATATTTCTCCTTGAATGAGTCAGAAGCATGTTCATTCTTATATTGGGGTTTGGAGTTCCGATAAATTGGTAACCGTTAAACAATAAATCATCAAACGTATAAGAGGAAATTAATTCCTACCGATCCTATTTGAAACATAGATTGTTCAGAAATTACTTTGTGCTACTTACTTAGTAGAAAGTAATTAAATTGAATAATGAAAAGCAACTAAGAGAATGAATATGAACGTGTAGAAGATTTTCGTTTTCTTAAAAACCTAAATAAATAGGTATATAAAGTCGTAAAATGAAATCAATGTCTTTTTGAAAGAAAATGAAGACATACTCAAAAGGTTATTAATTACATGTTAATATAACCAACTGTTACAACTATAAAGTAACAGGGAAATTCAGATGGAACACCTTTAGAGATGAAATTACTGAGCGTTAAATAAGGTTTATACACCAAATTTGTCTAATATCCGGCTATGATAGGATCAAATGATTAGTCCTCGCCAAGTTCTAACGCGTAAGAAAACCCGAAATTGAAAACAATTGAGAAAAAAGGGAAAAAAAGCCCCAATTTAAATTTTTTACTCAAAGAAACGAAATCAGAATTCAATAAGAGACAAATCGACGCAGAAACGACGCAAGACGCAAGACGCAAGACGGCAAAAAAGAAAATCGTCTAGCGTGTGCGCAAAATTTTTTTTTTCTTCTTGAATAAATACTTTCAACATCAAATCTTTTCCTTTTCATATCTTATATCTTCTCTTCTTTGATATATTATCTATCGTTGTATTGATTAGTTACTTGATTCATTGAGTCAATCAATCAGTCAATACACCGATTTACACTTAATTCAATTCAATTAATTGGATAAAACGGATAATTAAATGATTAATATGACACCTAATAACCAATTGTTCCAACCGAATGACTGTATAGTCGTATGTTGACAATGTCTTTTATCGTTAAGTTTCAGCCTTGTATGATTAATTATCTGTTTTATTTAATTAATTGAATTGAATTATGTTTGTAGATAGTTATTTACATTTAATTCAATGATACTCTTTGAAAATTTGGTTAGATTATATGATGATATACCCGACCGGGCGGTCATAACCCTTACAAAGGGGGATTGAATCATCACTATTTAAGTATAGTAAAAGACATTTTCTGTGTACAAATTTATTTGAAAGTGTTGGTGATTTATGAATTGATGATAGGTCGTAGATAACTGATTATACCAATTTTTTCAAGAGTTTTAATTAATTATTATTGATTATTTATATTAGTTATATTAGTTAATTGACTAATGTTAATAATTGAATTTAGTTGAATTTGATATTCTTTTTTATGATGATCAACTTTATATTCACACTGTACGAGAATAGTTTCTGTTATTCGGTGATTTATAAAATAAAAATACTGATTTAATGACTCTGATATAAAGAATTTAATCAAATTTAACTAAATTTAATTTCATTAGAACTATATGAAAAGACTAATACAATAAATCATTAAATTCTTTGTAATTTAAACCAATATTTTCTTCGTGCATTTGTCTACCAATCAATGTACTAAATTCATACCTTTGTAAATTCAATTTCATTTCCATAACCCAATCAAAAATCAAAAACATCGTCATCAATTGAACCGTTAATAATGTCTTTGATATAAATGGTGATCTTCTATTAGATATACCATAAATAGAAAATAAAATTATTGGTATTAAAAAACAAACAACTAATAATACCCATATCTTGAAATTAACCTTATAAACTTTTGTTACACTTTTTCCTGTATTGTTCAAACTCGTAATACCTTTTCCTTTTCCTTTTCCTTTCCCAATTTCATCGTCATTAATCGTTTCACTAAATGTACTATTATCATTTTCAAATTTCGTCTTTTGATCTTTCGTTTCAATACTATTGTTATCTCTTTCATTGATCGATATAAAAGAATATTCTCTCTTAACATATGCAAATAGAATGAAAAAAATCGAATAGTTTAAGAAATATACAATCTCCATAACTTCATCTGTAATCATTATCCCATTTCCTTTTGAATTATTCGAATATAGAAAAGATATTGGAACATCGTTTATATCATCGTAAAATAATCGTATCACTCGTACTATGAAAGCTGCTATGTTTAAGCAAATATTGAACAGTCGAAGTATGGAACAAATTAACTTCCTCTTGAAGTTGACTATATTTGATCTATTGCTCGAATATGATGGTTCAAATTTTGATCTCTTGTTAGAACTGAAGGTCAATTGAAATGAAACCACTTTGATAAAATCATCAACTATACATCCCCAACACAATACTATCAATATTATTGTAATGACCAATGGAATAATATGGGTCTCACTCTCTAATAATAAATCTGCAAGATTTCTGGAATCTTGATAGCATGAATCGTATTGACTTTTCATTATCCTTGATAATAATACCATAGTTATAGTAGTTGATATACTTGCCATTAATGTTGTTAATTTATAAAAATTGTAATTGAAATAAATATATTTCTTGAAATAATATTCCCTTTTTGTCCCTTTTATCGTTCCATCTCCTGTATTATTATTATTATTATTATTGGTATTGTCATTATTACTATTATTATTATTATTATTATTATCCCCATGTGTATATTCAAAACTTGAAAAGTCAAAATTACAGTGATTCAGATTCGAAAATTGTTGAATTATGAACAACATCCAACAACAAACACATATCGAACATGCCATGAAACTTGAACTTATATTCCCACTTATAAAAGGATCTTTTGAATCATCAATTGCTGATATAATTAACCTATTAAAATCTGAATTTTTTATCAATACATCGATTTGTTCATCGTATAATTTCATATCTGTACCAGTAGTGAAATTCGTTAAGAACACAGCAGGGTTATACAAAGTTATATTGAAATTACCCAATAAATCCATGTTTATAACACCATTATCTCCAATTCTCTCATCGAGTAATTCACTTAGCGTTGTGAAATTGGTAATACCCGTTGCTGCACTGGAGTTAAAATACAGATATCCGGGACTTAACTCGTATATTGATACCGTAGAGTTAATACCCTTCAGCAGCGTTGTAATATTCAACTGGGTATCGTTCAACTCATTCATATTGTCATTACATACATACAGTCTTTAAACAGATCTATGTATAGTTACATCCCACATTTAAACACTCCTCTCATAAATTACCTATATAAAATAGATTATTTTTCTCGCTTATTGATTGTTTTTCGACTATTAACAACGTACTAAATTGTAAGTATATATCAGTTTATTCATTTATTTATTTCTTGTATCCACCACGATTAAACCTTTTGAAATAGTTATTACCGTTCCCATTACCTCCCATAGAACTACTACTTCCATGATCAAGTTCCTTAACATCGATATTAACTATATATGACCTCTTGACCTTTCTGCCAAATTCCTTTGCATCGTCAATAGAATCATTTCCATTTCCGTTCCCATTCCCATTACTCAATTCATCCATAAAATGTCCTAAATTCAACTCTTCAATTGGTAAACTAATTCTAAACTCACCCGTTTCGAAATTTCTACCTTTGTTGATAATCATTTTACTCTGTAATTCCCTGACAAACATAAAATTATTGATTCCTCTTCTATGGAAAGTTGATGAAAATCCTTCGGGATATGAAGATACTTCAGCTTTACCTCCACCAGCAGATTGATTTGACAAATTAGCGTTGTTGCCAGGTTGAATCGTTGCAACGTCTCCATCGACTACATTATTCGAAGTGGTCGAGTAATCAAAGAATAATAACATCTTTGAATCTCTACCGGTGGCATCATTGATAAACTTATGTGTCTTATAAGGAACTTTACCTTCGTTGAATAATTTCACAATTACTTTGAATCTGATGAATAAATCTAAATCTGCACTTAATTTAGATTTAAGATTTCCCTGTGGCTCTTTTGATAAATAAATTAATTCTCCAAATTGTTTTATTGAGTTTTTGATTATAGTTTGACATTGTAATAATGGTGTATCATAAGGCAAAGAAGATACATAAACGGAATAATTAGTTGGTTGTTTTGTAATTACAGTCTTGATATATTTATTGATTCTATCGTGACTTGATATATTGAATTTATTATTGCTTTTAGCTTTTGGGGGTAATGATATCAAGTCCTCATTATCATCATCGTTATTAGTGGTATCATTTGCTGATGATAAAGATTTATGCAATTCATCTTCATCGCATGATCTGGTGATAAAACTAGTCAACGAATCAACACCTCTTTTCTTTCTTTTCCTGACTTCGGTACTCACAAATGGTTTTCCCAAATTTGGTTCAGAACTGAAAAAAATATCATTCATTATAGGTGTATTAATACCAAGATTATTGATCTTGTACGGTGGTATGCTATTGTTGTTAGGATCAGGTAATATAGAAGATGATTCAGAATTGTTGAGTTCAAATTGATCATTTGGGAAATTGGTAAATTGATTATTTGAAAGTGAAAGTGAACTTAAAGGGTCTATGAAACTTGAGTTTCTTGTTTGGTGTGCTAGAAGCAATGGAGTAGCAACTGTTGAATATGAATTGTTATTAATGTTATTGTTATTGGTATTATTGTCGCCATTTCCAAAAAGACCAAAGTTCAAAGGACTAGTTAAAGTGGATGGGTATGATAATAAACCTGCGGAATTGGAACGTCCAGATAAAGAAGTTGGATCATTAAATTGAGGTTGAAGACTATTGGCCCTTTGTTCAATACTTGGACTTGGAAAGAATCTTGACATTCTATGCATAGTTGGTGATTGTTGACCTTGATTGGTTAACGAATCAAATTGATCTTGAGAGATAGATACATTTGGCGTTGTAACCCATAGATTTGGTGATGTGGTTAATGAATTCGATGTTGTTATACTACCTTCTCTTGATGTATGAGCTTTTGTGTTTTCCCATGAAGTACTCATATTTGGCTGAGATGAAAATGCTGTATTTCTTGATGATTCATTTATACTTCCTCCAGCGGAAGCACCATATCTTTGTCTATTATTGTTATTATTATTATTACCACCGGGACTATGATTCATTTCAGTTGAGTCATTGAATAAATTCCAATTATTTGCGTTTTTCCCATTAGGTGTCAAAGATGTATTTCTACTGATATTATAAGAGACACCAAATGCATTTGAAAAATGTGAGTTATTGTTGTTTTCAGATTTATTATTTGGAGAATTAATTGTGTTTGAAATTTCATTACTAAGATCACTCCATATTTTCTTTGAAAAATCTTGATCTTGTATGTTATTATTATCATTTGTCCAATTGGGTATAGATGGAGTTATAGGGATTGTAGTGTCATCAGGTGGTGGATTTGAAGACAATGGTCTTAATATATTCATGAATTCTCTGTTTAAACTAGCTACTCCATTGTTATTAATAGTGTCTAAGAATTCCTTCTCTTGCATAGAAAGTATGGAAGGAAGTGATATTGATCCATTATTAGTACTGTTATCAATTGACTTGGTTGGAGTATTACTTTCTTCTGATACCGTTTCTTTCTTATTGGTTGGATCTATTGAAGGATTAGTTGAATCTTTCATCCATGCAATTGTCTTACTTCCGCTTCCCCATGCATTTGAATGAGTATTTGTGGCTGCTGATCCATTGAAATTATCAGTGGCGGATGTCATTTTGGCAGTTGTGCCTATAGATATCGTCTTTCTAGATCCGTTAATGGCAGAATTAGAGTTCAAACTATTGCTTGAATTAGAAAGACTTAATTGTTTGATTCCCTTGTCTAAATTTCCAACTGAATTAACTCCACTGCCACTACCACTGGGAGAAGGCGATTTGCTATCAATGAGATTGTTCATGCTAGAAGAAGACCCTACTAAACTGGATTTGGAAGAGTTAGAAGAACCGGTACTTTGTTTGAATAGATTATTCACAGACTGTGATTTGAATCTAGGCCTATTTGTGGATTGGCTAGAATTTCCACTCATTATGTGAGGGAAAGTAAAAGGGTATGAAAAATCTTTCCCAATGTAAGCAAACGAGAACTGATCACACGCAAAGACCGTCTATTTCTGGTTCTACTTCTTGTCTGACTCCACTCCGCTCTATCGTGCTATACCTACACTCATACACCCGCCCACCCACTGGCAACAACTGATACCATATTATACCATAAACCAAACCAGCACTGCATCCAACAGCCAAAGTGAGTAATTGGCTCAGATGTCCCGACCCGTCGATCGGCTAGTACTTCCCGTCGCTCGTCGACTGCGCCGCTTTTTCCGGAAGTGTTTTGGTTGCTTTGGTAATCAGCGAAGGGAAAGTAGGTAAGCAGCTGAATACGTATTTGTTGTTGTTTTTGTTTTTGTTTGGTTGTGCTTGTTGTCTGTTAGGGTGTTATCATCTAATATATACACTGTTTGTACTCAATCACAACACTCTGTGCTGCTCACGTTGAGATGTATGTATATCTACTCACAGGAAACTGCATTGTTGACTCCTTTGTATCTTATTCTCCCGGCCCCAATTGCTTATTAAAGCCACGGAGCAACTTGATTTTCAAGATCATTCTAGGTTCAACGAATGCTTATGTAATGGATCAGTATACTAACTAATCAACATAAACGTTATCTTTACAGTCTTAATAGTTTTAAGAAAAGGTTGAATATATTTATTTATAACTATACCTCCCTGCTGTGAATAAATATAAGTGTTGTCAGTCTTACTAATTGTCTATTTTTGGAATTCATCAGAGAAATTTAAAACGAAAAAAATAAAGACAATAAGAACATAATAAGAGAAACCTGAGGGGACCAAATACATTCCCAACAAATAGACCACAGTAGTGATTTTGAAACGTCGATAACGAGATTTATTAATCCGATTTATGAGCAGTTACACCACCAGTTGGGATACCAAAACAACTATGGATAAAGATCAAGGAAAGAAAGATTCAAACGATTCTGTTCGTGCTGCTGTTCTTGCCGCTGCTTCTCAAATAACAATGCATCCTACCGCAGAAGTCGGTTACGCTGTGAATAAACAGCAACACCAATCGCAACAACATCAATCGCAACAACAACAACAACAACAACAACAGCCTCAATTACAACCACCTCAACAACAACAACAACAGCAGCAACAACAACAGCAGCTTCATCAACCTCAATTACATCAACAACAACCTCCACCATTATCATTACCTCTTCCAGTGAATCATTTACCACCTCCTGATACTTCATCATGGACATATGGTCAATACCCAACTCCTCAACATCCTTCTCAATTAGGAGGTCCACCACTTCATTTACCAATGTTGATAAATTATGGTGATCAACAAAAGGATAATAATGGTCAAAATAATGGATTACAAAATGATAATGTTGGTGGTTATAATACTTCAGATTCTTCAAGTAATTCTGGTAGTTCAAGTGGAAAGAAAAATTCTCCTAAGATCAATGGACCAAGAGTTCCACCTGAATTAACACCTGCTGTTGATGATAAAGGAAATCCTGTAATTTATCATGGTAAGCCATTGACTAATACTAAAAGAGCTGCTCAGAATAGAGCTGCACAAAGAGCTTTTAGATATAGAAAAGAATTGCATATTAAAGAGTTATTGAGTAAAAGTGAAGAAAATAGAATACTTGAACAAACAGCTGCAAGTTTGAGAGCTGAAATTTCAAGTCTAAAAAACATTATCAGTACTCTTGAGGCAAGATTAGCTATTTATGAAAATGATGGTAGTGCATCTAATAAATAAATAAGCTTATCTGTCTCTCCTCCAATATTATATTAGCTATTTATGAAAATGATGGTAGTGCATCTCATAAATAAGCTAAGAAAATCTGACAATAATTAGCTATTTAAAACGATGGTAGTGCGTCTAATAAATAAGCCTAATTATCTGTCAGTTTTATTATTTATTTCTACCAAAAAACATGTACAATCAAAAGAATACCAAAAGAAAGTGAAAAGAAAGTCAAGTCAAAGAAAGAAAGTGAAAAGAAAGTCAATGCAAGTGATTATATCAGTCACTATTTTTTATTTTATTTTTGTATAATCAACCCCGTTTAATGAAGTTTGTCACCCGTGTAAATACATAATCGTAAATCTTAAATACATAATCGTAAATACATAATCGTAAAAAAAGTTGGTTATATAAGGAGATGTAGAGTCAGATTGGAGAAGGAAAAAAATCAATCCCCAGAAAACAATGAACAGAAAACTTACCTTTCAGAGAAAGTAGCTGACTAAAGCAAAGTAATCCGTTAAATACAAGGAAAGAGCTTGATTGAAAACAAGAAAAGAGTATAGATTTAAAGAATTGCAAAACGCAAATCTTAAAACTCAATTCTGTCATATATCAATCAAGGTAAATTTCTTTCATCTTGTTACAAGGTTAGAAGTGAAAATATCAAATCTTTTAATCATAAAGATCTAGGATTCAAGTAGACTTTGATAATCCAAAAGAATAATAAGGCCTTCTGAAAAACTCAGATGGTTTCATACTCAAATATGAAATAACAAAAGCCATAAGTTACATGAAAACCTATGGAATGATCCTATGACTGTTATCTGAAAAATAGTTTCTGCAATCTGAAGATCATCTATTCTACTAAAACAGTAGAGTCAATAACACGACAGAAAGGTAAAAACCACATTCAAGACAACACAAAAAGAGAACACTGATATTCTTCTACCTCGTAAATTGACACCCAGTTACGTTATTATACGCATATAGACACATTTTCTGATATATGTAAGACATTCAAAGTCTTTGAGTCAGATAACTTAAGTTATGCGATTGATTGAAATATTGGTGATGTGATGTATACTAGCAAGACACCAATCCTTTGCTGAAATTCCAGTATACATCTTTGGCAGTGATACTCCGGTACTGCTCTCCTGTACCTGTACTTGTCCTTCTACCCAGACAAACACCAACTAACAAACCCTTATAACCAACACCAACCAACCAACATCAATCACCAACCAATCTTCTCTTCTCCATGAGAAAAAAAATTATTTCCGCGCGTGGCTTTTCCAGCTCGGAACAGAAGCGAAACCGTAGCCGGCTGGATCTAAGAAGGGATCATGTGAAGATATCCACGTATGTTCAAGGAACAGATAATCGGAGAGCAGTGTATTGTACTTACCTGTTCATCTGGGCTTTCCTGCTTACTCGCTTGATTACGTATTGCTTATCTATACTACTCTCTCACGTGTTCACTGCTATATACACTTGGCATACTTATCCATTACTCACTAGACGATCTCCGATTAGGATCGAAATACCAAGAAAACTAGACACATACATTGTTATTGTTAGGATTTTTTTAATAAGGAAAGATACACCGGGAGGGGCATTAATTTTTAGATTTTTCAGAGGTTTTTTGAATTATCAAATTTATATATTTGAGCTACAGAATGGTTCATAGGAAGTCTTCAAGGGCATCGGCTGCTTCTCCAGATGCAGACGGGAACAGATCGCCTTCTCCTTCTCCTTCTATTTCTTCAAATGATAATAGTAAAATCAAATCGGCAATTGGTATGAAATTTTCAGGATCTTCTTTACTTCGGAAATTGAATATCAAATCGAGTTCCAATTCCAATTCAAATTTGAACGGTGATGACAATTCTATCGATTCTGTGAGTTCTAATGGGAATAGTTCTCCTGTTTCTACTTCATTCATATCCGGCTCAACAATAGGTAAACTGTTGAGGGGTAGATCTTTATCAACACCGAACTCTTTAGATAGTGGTCATACAAGTGAAGGATCTGTGATAATTACAGCAGCATCTCCACCCAAATCTATAGATGGTCGATTGGCCAATGGCAATGGCGGGTTCAATTTGTCGCCTTCACCAGGTACAAATAACAGTATCTCTCAAATGATGGATAATGAAAATGCAATTGCCGATGACGATGACGATGACGATGACGATGATGATGTCGATTATGATTCTGATAATGTGTTGGATTTGGGAAATGAAGATGATATAGATGATCAATACGATGATGAATACGATTATGGAGAAGCTCAATTGGAACCCCACAATGATGATAATGATCAAGAAAATAAAGTTCATCGTAAACTAAAGACGAAGATTGAAAAGGATATGGCAGAAGCAAGTTCCGTTATTGGTGGTTCATCTGTCGTTCAATCTGATATAGTGCAACATCAAAAGGGACATGGTGATGATGGTGAATATGAAGATGAAAAAGATATTCCTAAATCGAGTCAAAAGGTATTCTCATTCAGTTTACCAATGGGTTCTACAAATTTCAACATTACTAGATTTCATTTACCCAAGATTATAACGAGTTCCACAAATCTTGCTGGTTTTGCTCTTAATAGTGAAAGTGTTGAAGAAAAACAAAAGAAATCTGAAATCAAATTGAAATTAGAAAGGGGTAATTCTATAAGTACTTTAGAAGAAGAATTGATGTTTAAAAATGTTACAAGTTTAAGGAATGAAAGAGTTCAAGCTTTGAAAAAAGCATTTACTCCTAATTTCCTGGGTCCTAATTATGGTGCAGTTAAACCAAACTACGTCACTATCTTTGATGAATTAGAAGGTGATGTTTTATTATTAGGTGGTTATAGAGGTAGTATATTGAGAGATGCAAAGACACATCGTAGAGCTTGGATTCCTGTTTTCAAAGCAGGCTTGAATTTACGTAAGATAGATTTATTCATAGGACCAAGCGATGAAGATGAACAAAATGTTACAAAGACTTTATACCCCGATGGAATATTAGATACAATTGGTCCTGTTGATATATGTCATAAATTAATCAAAAGATTTCAAAATAATCCAAAGGTGAATTTCCATAATTTTGGATATGATTGGAGAATTTCACTAGATATTACATCTCGTCAATTACAGGATAAATTAGAAGAGATAAACACCAAGAATGGTGGGAAAGGTTGCATTGTTATTTGTCATTCAATGGGTGGATTGGTAGTACACGGTGCTATGCAAAGAAACCCATATTTATTTGCAGGTGTTGTATATGTAGGTACTCCATATCCATCTCCTAATGTCTTGGGGCCAACTAGATTTGGTGATAAAGTTTTATTCGATACTAAGATGTTATCACCAGAGAATAATTTTATGATGAGATCATCTTTTATCTTCTTGCCAACAAATGGTGAGATATTTAAAGATAAAAATACAAATGAAAAATATAACCTTGATTTCTTCAATCCTGATGTTTGGGTAGAATATAATTTATCACCTTTGGTGTGTATGGAAAGAAAATTATTGAGTGAAAGAAATAGACCATTATCACCTGTTATATCGGCAGAAAATAACAATCATAATCACCATCACCATCATCAAGATGCTTCTAAAGCCAATGAACCTGTAACAACAGATGTTGAACCTCAAAACAATCCAACTTCAATGGTCTATGGATCATCAGCATTATCACCAATAAGTGCTGGTAAAGGTGCTTCAAATTATTCTGAATTTCAAGTTTCATTTGATGATGCATATGATTACCTTTCAAGAACATTAAAGAGAACAAGAGAATATTTAGATAAATTCCCATATGACCAAACAAAAGCAGATCAATACCCACCATTAACTGTAGTTTATGGTAATCGTGTACCTTCAGTTAGATTCTCAATGGTTGATGGAATAAACGGTATAAAAGATGGTGATTGGTATGATTTCTCATATGGACCAGGTGATGGTGTAGTACATCAACGCTGGCTTATGCCTGAATCTGCAGGTTTCCCCATAGTTGGTAAATTTGTTAGTGGGAATGCTCATATGGATTTATTAAACGATTTAGACAATATCGGAAAGGCACTGGTTGCAATTAAAGCTAATCCAAGGGTAAGCAAAAATTCGGAAAAATAGAGATTTTATAAACCATTAATTCTTTATTACCTATCATTATTATATACATGTACATAGTTTACTTTTTAAAATGTAATAAAATCGTAGATCTTTTTTACCTTTCCGATCCTTCGTCCAAATCATAATACCTTACACGAATCCACAAACTGCATAAATTACATTGAACTATCAATTCATAACATCCTTCTCCTTCTCCTTCGTTATTATCGTTGTTGTCTTTATCAATCACTTTTGTTCCATTATCTATCAAATCGTCTTCTGTGAGTTCAAAACTCTTCGAGCTAGTACATCTAGGACAATCACGAGTCCATAGAATACTGCCATCTTCATTTTCAACCTCTTTAAAATCGTCTAATGTATAAGTATCTAACCCTTCTCCATTGTTAACTATTCCGTTCTTACCAAATAATTCAATCAACTCTTCGTCGTATTTCTGTCGAAGTTCAGAGTCAGAGAGTACCCTATACGCCTCTTGCAACTGCGGTATAAGATCACCAGACTTTATCTGTATATCACTGTTCACCTGCTTGTCAGGATGACTTGATAGTAATTTCGATTTATATGCTTCTTTAATCTCTTTCAAACTCGCCTCTTGAGGTACGTCTAAGAACTCGTAGTATGTCTTCTCATGCCACGTCTTGGCATGTGTGGTATTCTCTGGCATCTTCGTGTATCTTTCTGTCTATTATACTTGGGAAGCTGAAGATATAAGTATATATAAAGGTAAACTACTCTTCTATCATAGTTTACTACTTGACTAAAAACAGCGATAAAAGGTTTTTAGAGTAGTCTTTTTACGGTGAGCCTCGCTCTTTGCAAAAGGAAAAAAAAAATTTTTTGGTGATATCTTTTTAAAAAGAAATATTTGATATATAGTGAGAGTGTATAGTATTGTTTGTAAAGGTGGAATACCAGGATAAGAGATAATAAACAAGATGGTAGAGAAGAGAAAGGCAGAGTCGCAATCAGTTGACCTTTCAGTTAAAGTCGCCAAGGGTGTTGAACCTGAATCAGTTGTAATCAGTTCATTTTTCAACGGTTTAGAAATACCTGATCAAACAGATTTTGAGATATATAAGAATAAAAAAAATGAATTAATACTTCATGGTGAAAGTTCTACTTTAGAATACGAAGGTGTGAAATCCAGTGATGAACCACAACAATATGTTATTGCAGTATATGATCCATCTCATAAAGTAGTTGAATTAATTCCAAGTTCTATGATTTCTTCAAGAGTTACATCAAAATCTAAGAAGACAACAAAGGGACCAAAAGTTAAACAAGCTAATGTACGTAATAATATCCAAAGAAACTTACTTGGTGAAGCCTTTGGTACGAAGAGGGCTAAGAAGGCTATTGCTGATATGGAAAGAAATAGAATCGATTCTGGTAAATTAGAATCAACTCAAATAGATATTATTGATTCAATCAAGGTTAATACTGAACAATTACCATCTAGAAAAGAATTAGAACAAAAGATGAATGAAGATAGATTAGTTCCTGAATTCTTTGCAGATGCTACAAGTGTTGCTGATGTTTATCCATTAGAGAGTATGATACCTAATAGAGAATGGAATTTCTTACGTGTTGATGGTATAATGAATGAAACTGATCCAAAGGTACGTTTAGAATTATTATGTTATTCTAATTCAAGATATCTGATGAAAAAATTGGTTTCAATTACACCTGAAACTTCAAATAGAAAACAAAAATTACAAATTTTGTATTATATTTCAGTACTTATGGGTGTTTATTCAAATAGAAGAGCTCATTCAAAGGATAAATTAGTTGAGAAATTGAACGCACCACCTGGAATAGTTATCGATTCAGTATTGGATAGATTCACAGTTTCTAAGACTTCTCAATTTGGTAAATCAAAAGATAGATCATTCACAATCGATCCTGCAAAAGAAGATAAATTATTATGTTATATGTTAGCTTTAATTTTACATTTAGAAGAGTTCCACGTTGACGTTACACCATTAGCACAAGAATTATCTTTGAAACCAAGTAGATTATACATGTTATTCAGAGCTCTTGGATGTGTTATAAAAAGTGCTTCAGCTGCTGAAGCTGAAGCTTTAAGCATACCTAAATCGCAAGCCGCTAATTATAAAATTGCGGTTCTTAAAGTTCCTTTCAAAATTCCTGAAACAGCTAAAAGAATCAGAAGAAATTGATTTTAACTCATGTAGTGTATATATTATTTTGCTTTTACTAAAACTACTTAACCAGTATAATAAAAAATTAAGTTTTCGATATTTTTAATAATAATAATAATAATAAATAAATTTATTAATCTATCTATATATGCAACAGTAGTGCAAAAAAAAGCAAAATACAAATGAATAACTTTTTTCTTTTTAGTAAAGTTACAATATGTTACAATATAAATAAATAGTAATAAAGATTTCATAAAATCGTTGAATAAATTAAAAGATAAAAAAAGAAACATAAAGGAAATTAAATTAAACATTGGGGAAAAGATGAATGCATATATAGAAATGCAATTTCTTCTTTCCCGCTTGTTGTTGATGGAAGAGGGGGAGATAATAAAGAACAGAAAAAAAAGCAGGCATAAAAGACGTAAAATTAGAAAAAAGGGGAATGATGAATTTATGTCTTGAATGAACATTAAAATTATACTAATACGAGTTGATCGTAATGGAAAAAAAAAATTAAGACAAGAAATAAAAAAAATAAAATGACAAAAACTGATGATGATGGAATCTAGTGAGCTAACATTTTAGCTTTGATGCTATCTTTTATAGCAAATACAGACATAATCCAAGCCATGATAAGAGCAATAACACCAACACTAACATTTAAAGTAAACATTGGAGTTAAACCTCTATATTCTAAAGCATCAATAATTTGATCTGTACTTTCCATAAAGACCATACCACCACATAATAAACAGAAAGAAGTGATTAATTCAGTAACTGGTCTTGATGGTTTTAAGATAAGTGATAATCTCTTGTGGAAACCTTGAATTGAAGAACCTGGTTGAGCTGCGGAAGCTGTTGTAAAGAATAATAATAACATTGTGAAAATTCTGAAAAATGAACCATATGTTAATAAACTACCCCATTGAACATGAACTTTTGTTGATAATTGAGAAGCTTGAGCATGTTGAGACATTAATAAACCAGTCCAAAAGATTGTGAAAGCTGGGAATGGATTTGGTGAAAACCCTGGAGTAACTGATTGTAATTGAGATGAATTAATATTTGAATCATTTTCTAAGATTGATAAAGCTCTTTCTCTTTTCCAATCACCTAATTTAACTTCAGTGATAACACCACATAAACCAGCACCAATATACATGAATGCAATTGAAATATGTTGTAAATCCTTTGCAGCCCAAGCTCCACCTGGATTAGCTAAATGTTCTAAAAAGATATTAGTTGAACCATAGAATAAGATTAAAGAACTTTCAACCATTTCCATTGTAATCATATTCCTTGGTTGGAATCTATACCAAATTGAGTTTGTTCTTTCATTCTTGGTAATAAAAGAAACATTCCAAGCCCAACCTAATTTTTCAAAAGCACCTGAATATCTTGCTAATGACAAGATACCTAATGAGAAGAAAACACCACCTTTAATGAAATGAGCTAATAAGTTAAACACTCTATTACCTTGACCCATAAGGTTCAAAACGGCAATACCAGTTGGTAAATAGATTAAGAAAAAGAAGAATAAACCCCAGTTTAAGATATTGAAAACAAAAGAACTAATATGACCAAAACCCATTACTAATTTTTCAACAATTGGATTTTGAAACATCTTAGTTAATAAATTATCAGCTTTGACAGATAATTTAGATTTTTTCTGAGTAAAGGAAATACCTGCGAATAAATCCTGTTGAGGCATTTGCTGATCTAACAAATCAGGTCTTTCATTCAATTCTAAGTCGAATGAATCATTTGGAGAGAATTGTTGATGACTATCGTGATCATATAAAGTTGAAGAAGGAGAATGAGAACCTGAATTTGAATCGATATCATCTAATGGGATATTCTTAGAATTCAAAGGAGTATGATTATTAACCAAAGATAAAGTACCATTAAGCCATTTGGAAGCAATATGAATAGTTGCAGCAAAGGTTTGAACAATGGTTAAAATGAACAATACAAGACACATTCTAGTATAAGCATTCTTTGGATATAAATCTGGAACAGAATTGATAAAGATTGAATATGAGAATAAAGAGATTGTAGTGATTGCAGAATGAATATAAAATAGTGGTAAATACCATTTTGAATTCAAATTGTTTAATATAAGTACAATTGGGTATAAGAATACAAAAGTACCTATAATAGTTGACAAATGGATATATAATTGAGCTTTTGCATTTGATTCAACAGTGAAATAAGTTGTTGTGTTATAAGCATTCCAATATAATTGTTCAGCTGGAGTTAATTTTGTCTCTAAAATAGGTACTCCATGATGATGTTTTGCTTCATGAGCAACAGGTACAATTGTTGACATATCTATATCGGAAGTTAATGTTTTCGATTCACTGTTATCATTGTCGTCATTCGACATATGCATATCCATGTCCATTGCCCTTGTAAGGGCTACCATGGATAGTAAAATACCAACATATAAATTCTTTGAATTTAGTTTCATATTAGAAAATCTAGTTAATAGTGTAATTCAAAAATATATGTTAGAAATATTCGGATTTTAAAACGGGAAAACTAAAGCGGAATAGTATAAAAAGAAATTTTGGTGTGAGTGCTTCAAATAATTTGTATAAATTATCTGAGAATCTTATAATAAGAGATACAACCAACGAAAAAAGACAAGTTTATAAAAGATTTCTAATGAACAAATTAACAAGAACACAAGTCTATAAGATGAGTCTTGAAAAACGCAGAAACTTTTAAAAAATTATTAGTAATATTAATAAGTGATAAGTAATAAGTAATAAATGAAGATTAACCTTTTTAGTTATCAATTGAAAGAAGGGTTGTAATTCGTTAATAGAAAGATAAATGATACAAGAGACAAATCAAGTCAAGACGATGATGAATGGTACGATTCTGGTAAAGACAGGAAACAAGAGGTTTATATACTTCTCCTTTCATACTTCTCCTTTCATGCTTGTTAATGTATGAATCAAAAAAAAATTATGTATGTACCTCATTAATTAATTAATTAGGACGAATTCCGAACAGGCCGTGAAAATTAAAAGACTCAACGGTGTTCACATTATTTACTTCTTTTAATGGTTATTTACTTGCTTCCATTGTTTCTTCTCCATACTCTCGGACCAATATCACCTCCACCTGTAGTTCTATCGTTGGTTGTTGTCGTACAATTATTTCTTCCGTACTCCATTAACCTCTTCAACACTCCAGCAGATATTCAATTACCAACTAGCCGTATTCAACGGCTTCACATCCGAGAAATACCTTAACTACGCAGCACTGCCCTGCACAGAGAGAGAAGCTGATAGAAAACTGCCGTCTTCTGCCATGCTGATCCATGCACCGCGCCTTGCTGTCTGGCGATGTTTGTCGCGCGAACTGGCTGAAAACAGCGAGAAACAGACTAAATCCACGGCGAAACAACAGGAAACACTAGGGAAAACCACAGGAAAAGCACAGAGAATTCACGAAATTGTAAAAACCACTCACGGTTTTTCTGCCCTTTTTCCCCCTTTAGGATTAATAGGACTAAATTGCATCCGGCTAAAGTATCCCTGCCGTCTTTTTGATATGTAATTGATTGTTTGTTAATTGTGTATGTGTCGTTTACTTGTTTACTAGATAACCAAATACACACACTGATAATTGGGGTAATAAGGTGATAAGAATATGGTATCGTTAAAATCATATGCCGATCGCGTAAACAGGCTTCATATGATCAAGATTGCTGCTTATCACATTGAACGAGTCTATTTTTAAAAAATCATCTGATCACATATATACTTAACAGATGAGTTCATGTGTGTATCTATATAGATACTTGTAATCAGGTGGTATGTTTACCCTTAGACCGAATATTTGTGGTTCTATGATAAAATGTGATTAAATGCTTTGAGGGCACTTTATTTCATATAATCAATACACCTTATTCCTTCTTTCCTTGATAAACTCAATTGTATGAAGGATTGTACAGTCTTTTCGTTAGTAGACTATGTTTCTAATTCCGGTATCATACTTGTACCCATATTTAGATCAACTAACTTCTAGTACTTAGATGATCACACTAATTACACGAAAGACAGATTCCGGAGTTAGGACTTTGTCTATTGGAGACATTTATTAATGTCTTATTAATTTTACATGGTGCACAGCCATCTCGGAATGTGGTCTTGTTCGTTCTTATATACAAGAAAAAGAAAGCCATAAGACCACTGAACGTGAATTCCTTGTAAGGAATCACATGTAACAAATCTAACAAAACAAATCTATGTATAATTATCTATCTTAATAATAGCCACGGTCACACAATCAGTGTTTATTTAAAATCGGGTTTAATTATCAAGTGCTTGAGGTGTTTATTTTTTTAACCAACTGTACTTATTCCCACATCTCACAAATTCTTACCGCTTTCAAACAGCATTTATTACCGCATTAGTTAAATTTGTAAACAAGCTAAAGCCACTTTGCCCTTTAGAAATTCGTGGAAGCCGATGGAAGTTTTTATAAGCCTCTGCTGATTTAAGCCGCTTTTTCCATATGCAGATAGTAAGTATGCACAGCCACATAATAACGGCCACCGGCAATAAGCCACAGGTGGCTTGTACCGATTATACCCGAAACTAAAACCGTGTTACCTCCTCCTCAAAATCAAAAAAATAAATAATGTCAAATCGAACAAGATAGATCTGGGTAAGTTATACATGTTTATAATCTTCTTCCACTCCTTATCAATCAATTCATCATTGGTTGGATTACTCAGAAAGATGTTGCACAGTTCAAATAAGAATATGAATGAACTTAATTCTGTTAATTCTTCTCCTGGGGAATCTTATCCAAATAGACTCAGTCCTACTGGTTTGTCTTACAAAATCGCATCAATTAGTTTTATAACTTCTTAAATGATCCCAAATTGTTCAGTACTAACGGTGTATAAATCAATATATGTGTGTAGATGAAGCAAACTTTCAAAATCAATTGTTCAATTCCCCACCAATTTTGAATTCTGCCTTCACTGAAAAGACTGCTCAACAATTTAGTGGGTTTAAGACTCCATTTATAAATACAAGTCGTTGGAATTATATTGATAAATTAGGTGATGTTTATGATATCAAGAATTTCATAGACGATGATCATGAATTATTAGCTGAAAAGAGAATCTTTGATTCAAATTCATTTTTTGATCCTTATCCTGCTTGGAATCAAGCTGATGATGTCCCAATTTCACAACAAAAGATTGAAAAAATATTCATAAGATTATCTGATATGTTTGGTTTTCAAAGGGATAATACTAAAAACATGTTTGATTATTTGATGAAATTATTAGATTCAAGAGCTTCAAGATTTGGTCCTGGTCATTCTCTAAGAAGTTTACATGCTGATTATATAGGTGGTGTTAATGCAAATTATAGAAAATGGTATTTTGCTTGTCAAATGGATATTGATGATATGTTAAGTGCAAACTTATCTGACCCAGATTCTAATAATAATAATAACAGTAACACTACTTTATCGTTGCAAGAATCTCAAGAAAGATGGTCTCAAGTTATGAATTCATTCTTGGCTGAAGATTGTATTATTCAATTAGCCCTTTATTTATTATGTTGGGGTGAAGCAAATAATGTTAGATTTATGCCTGAATGTGTTTGTTTTATTTTCAAATGTTGTACAGATTTATTCTATTCATTGACTCTGACAAAAGATCTTCAAAATATAATTCCAAGTTTCTTAGATTGTGTTATAACTCCATTATATCAATATTATAGAGATCAATCATATGAACTAATTGATAATAAATGGGTTCATAAAGATAGAGATCACGCCAAGATTATTGGATATGATGATATGAATCAGTTATTTTGGTATAGAAAATCTTTAGACAGAATCATTCTAAAAGATTCTAAGAATAAATTGATGGATATCCCAAATTATGAAAGATTATTATATCTAGATAAAGTTGATTGGAATAAAGCCTTCACTAAGACTTATTACGAAAAGAGAACTTGGTTACATACTGTAATCAATTTTAATAGAATTTGGGTTATTCATATTGGTTTATTTTGGTATTATATTTGTTTCAATTCTCAAATGATTTATACTTATGATTATCAAACAACTCTCAATAATAAACCTTCAATTACTTCAACTTTATCATCAATGTCAATTGGTAGTTCATTGGTTTGTCTTATTAATCTCATTTGTATCTTATTAGAATTGATCTTTGTTCCGACCAGATTTGTTGGTTCCAATCCTGTCTTTTTGAGATTATTATTCATGATTTTTTTACTTTCAGTGAATTTAAGTCCATCAATTTATATTTTCTTATTTTCAGGAATTAATGATAATGAAGATTATTTACCAACTTTAATCTTAAGTATTTCACAATTTATAATTTCTCTGGGTACTTTTGGTTATCTATCAATTGTACCATTGGCAAATCTTATTGGAAACTCACGTTGTTCAGGTACAAATAGAAAATATTTAGCAACATACTTTTTCACCAATTCATTTTATCAATTGAAAGGTAAAGGTAAAATTTGTTCTTATGGTTTATGGACTGGTGTCTTCTTATCAAAGGCAATTGAATCATATTTTTTCTTAGCTGTTAATATAAAAGATTCTATTAGAGAATTATATCTGATGAGATTAAATAGATGTGCTGGTGAATATTATATTGGTACAATTTTATGTGAAAATCAAGCTAAAATTGTTTTGTTTCTACTCTTGATAACTAATAGTGTTTTATTTTTATTGGATACTTATTTATGGTATGTCATTTGGAATACGGGGTTTTCAATTTGTAGATCCTTTTATTTTGGTGTTTCAATTTGGACTCCTTGGAGAAATATGTTTATTAGATTACCAAAAAGAATCTTATCAAAACTTATTTCACAATCTGATGGTATTAGAAATACAAATCATAATTTCAAAAAGAAGATCGTTTCACAAATTTGGAATTCAATTGTTATATCAATGTATCGTGAACATTTGATTTCATTAGAACATCTGCAACAATTGATTTATCAACAACTTCTTGTTGATGGTTCTTCACCAAATAGTCAAACGGATTTGAATGAAATCACTTTGGTTGAACCTTCCTTTTTCTTGAATCAAGAAGATGGTGGTGTTGGTGATCTTTTATTAGATTCAAAATCTGAAGCTTCAAGAAGATTGACTTTCTTTGCACAATCTTTATCGACACCTATTCCTACTTCTTGTCCAATTGAACAAATGCCTTCATTTTCTGTTTTGATCCCCCATTTCTCTGAGAAAATTGCTCTATCTTTAAAAGAAATCATTAGAAAACAAGATGAATATTCAAATATTACCCTATTAGAATACCTCAAATTATTACATCCCGCTGAATGGTCTAATTTTGTCAAAGATACTAAATTATTATGTGAGGAAGAAGAGAATGTTAGTATTTCATCGGGTAATACAAGTAGCACTTATACCAACACAATTAATAATGATAAGGCAAAGAATAATACAACAATCAACAACAAAAGGAAAATGGATGATCTACCTTTATTTCAAGTTGGTTTCAAAACTGCTACACCTGAATATGTACTTAGAACTAGAATTTGGGCTTCTTTAAGATCACAAACTCTTTATAGAACCATTTCAGGGTTCATGAATTATTCAAGAGCTTTGAAATTACTATATGATGTTGAGCATCAATCAACATCTTCAAATTTTATTGATGAAGATAGTAAATTAGAAGCTGCAAATAATCTATCTCAAAGAAAATTCAGATTGGTTGTATCTTTACAACGTTTGAAATATTTTACATCTGAACAAGAAGAAAATTGTGAATTATTACTTAGAACTTATCCTGAATTACAAATTGCTTATCTTGATTTTGAAACTGATGAAAACTCGCATGAATTAATCTATTATTCTTGTTTGATCGATGGTAATTGTGATATTATGGATAATGGTAAAAGAAAACCAAAATATAAGATTAGACTTTCTGGTAATCCCATTCTTGGAGATGGAAAAAGTGATAATCAGAATCATTCTTTGATTTTCACTAGAGGTGAATATCTTCAATTGATTGATGCAAATCAAGATAATTATTTAGAAGAATGTATCAAGATTAGAAACATCTTATCAGAATTTGAAGAAAATAAAATCTTCCTTAATCCATATGGAGAGAATGATGATAAATTCAATGATCTAATTGGTGTCGATACTGTTGAAAATGATGGTGTTAAAGTGAATGGTGGAAAAGATTATTCGAAAGAAAATCGTAAATCTAAGAAGATGAATAAAAAGCGTCGACAAATGGATGCAAGTCAACAAGGTTTATTCTATTATACTTATAATAATGATAATAGTTATGTTAGAAATCCTGTTGCAATTATTGGAACAAGAGAATATATTTTTTCAGAAAATATTGGTGTCCTTGGTGATGTTGCAGCTGGTAAAGAACAAACTTTTGGTACTTTATTTGCACGCACATTAGCTCAAATCGGAGGTAAATTACATTATGGTCATCCTGATTTTTTAAACGTTATATTCATGTCAACAAGAGGTGGTATTTCTAAGTCTCAAAAAGGGTTACATCTCAATGAAGATATCTATGCTGGTATGAATGCTATATTACGTGGTGGAAGAATCAAACATTGTGAATATATGCAATGTGGTAAAGGTAGAGATTTGGGTTTCAATTCAATCTTAAATTTCACTACCAAAATTGGTGCTGGTATGGGTGAACAGATTTTATCAAGAGAATATTTTTATCTTGGTACTCAATTACCATTTGATAGATTTTTATCATTTTTTTATGCACATCCTGGTTTCCATTTGAACAATTTTTTCATATTATTGTCAATCAGATTATGTATGATTTTTTCTCTGAATCTTGCAGTTTTGACCAACTCTTCGGTTATTTGTGAATATGATAAAAACAGACCAATTACTGATTTGCATCAACCATTAGGTTGTAATAATCTCATTCCTGTTATCAATTGGATTCAAAGATGTATATTTTCAATTTTTATTGTATTCTTGATTTCTTTACTACCATTAAGTATTCAAGAATTGATGGAAAGAGGTATATTAAAATGTGTTACTAGAATTCTCAAACATTTTGTTTCATTTTCACCATTGTTTGAAATTTTTGTTTGTAGAATTTACTCTCAATCTTTGACTAATAATTTATCATTTGGCGGAGCAAGATATATTACAACGGGTAGAAATATTTCAACTACAAGAAGTTCATTCCCATATTTATATTCAAGATTTGCAAATGAAAGTATTTATTTTGCATCTATTTCATTTCTTATGATCTTATATTGTGGTTTAGTCATGTGGAAATTATCCTTTTTATATTTTTGGTTTGTCATTGTTTCGTTAGCATTATCACCTTTCATTTTCAATCCAAATCAGTTTCAACTTGATGAATTTCTTCTCGATTATAAATTATTTTGGAGATGGTTATTATTAACTAGCTCTAAATTGAAAACAGACTCATGGATTAGTAACATTAGAAATGTTAGAATGCAATTAACTGGTTCCAAGAGAAGAATTCTCAAACGTGAAGTTAATGAGGTAGACGTAGAATCAATGCTAGATTATAATAAACCTTCATTTATTGGAATTATCACTACTCAGATTATTTCGGGAATTGTATTTGTTATAATGGCCTCAGTTTCATATCTATTTGCCAATTCGCAGAATGAGCCTTCTATTTCATCAACATCAAGAAATATTCAACGTGAAGAAGCATCCAATTCCATTTTAAGATTATTGGTTGTTTCAATTGGTCCAATTGTTGTTAATGCATCTATATTATTAGTTGTCTTTCCTATCTCACTAATACTTGGTCCAACTTTAACCTATATTATACCTCCATTCCCTTCAATACTAAGATGTTTAGTTCATTTCCTTTGTCTTTTGGTTCATATATTATTTTTCCAATTTCTATGGTTTGCCCAAAATTGGAATGTTCCAAACACTATCTTAGGTTTTTGTTGTTCTTTGTTAATCCAAAATTTGATTTTCAAAATCTTTACTGTGGGTTTATTGAGTAGAGAATTTAAACAAGACAAATCAAATAAATCTTGGTGGTCTGGTAAATGGATTAAATCAGGTCTAGGATGGTATATATTAACTCAACCTGCAAGAGAATATATTTGTAAGATTATTGAAATGAGTGCATTTGCAGCAGATTTTTTACTTATTCATTTCTTAATGCTTATTCAATTCCCACTTTTATTTATCCCATATATTAGTGTTATTCATTCAACTCTATTACTTTGGGTTAAACCACAGTTCCAATTATCGAGACCCATTTTTGCACCAGCAAGAAAGAGAAATCGTAGAATCACGGTCAACATCTTTGGTTTTTTTTTCATCTTGAATATTCTACTATTAGTTGCTTTGATAATTGGTCCATATCTTTTTATCAATTATTTTGAGATTGATATAGAACAGTATCTTCCTGATCTGATCTTAGATATATTGCAACCTATTGAGTCTGTCAATAATATGAAGGGCTTGAAGAATTATCATTCACCCAAGACACATGCATAGTATATGATGCATACTCGTTGAGTTTCAGTTATAGCTAGGGTATTTGCTCATTTTTTTTTATTTTTATACTGATCATCGAATTCATTTATGTAGTAATACTATAAAAATACATATCATCTACAAAAGCCAGTCATCTATGTAAATGTTCTTAAATTTAACTCCATATCTCACCTAGATCAACATTCATCTTGTCCTTTATTAATCTTTTCATTGTCTTCAATTTGTCACTTGAGAGGAATACCAGCACAAGACTGAACCTTGATGTCTTGGAAATCACATCAAGAGACTCGAGTATATTGGAATTCAAAGATTTGTCATCCTGATGACAATACCAAATTGCCGCATCCATGTAATATTCTAGGAAATCTGCATCCATGCCTACAGACTTGAACAGTTTCTTCAAATAATCTGGTGTTATCCTCAAAACATCCAAATAATGAGACTGTCTCTCAATGTCACTAAATTTGTTGAGGTTAGATAGGTAAAGTAAAGTAGGCGAATCTGGAAATTGGGAGAAATTAGGAGCATTAGAGTTCTTAGGTGTTATTGGTTTTGATTTGGGTTTAGATTTTTTTTCCCCTTTCTTGATAGAAGAAGGAACAGTGACTCCTTCAATTTGACTTAATTCCTCTTCCAACGACAATACCTTCGGTTGTTTGATCTGTTCTCTTGTTTCTGTGTGTTCCTGTATCCTCTGGGATTCTATGGGCTGGAATTCTGAAGGAAGCTCATCTACTATCTCAATAGGTATATTTATTATACTCGATATCTCACCCGAATCTTCTCTTTTACGTTTGAAACCATTGTGTATGGGTTCTTTTCTATCATCACTTTGTTTCTTTATCAGTCCCTCTATTCTATCCAGTTCTGTCTTAGCTGCTTGGTTTTCTGGGTCTAGATCAAGACACTCAAGTAATAACTTTCTAGCTGTATCGTATTCTTTCAATCCAGACCAGGATGCTGCTTTTCTAAACACTAGCTTGACCTTAGCTTTCAAGTCAGGCAGAAGCGCCAATCCTTTATCACAATCACTTAATGCTCTTTCGTAGTCCTGAAGTTTCAAGAACGCCATTGCCCTGTTTGAGTATAATATATAATTCTCAGGATCAAGTTTGATCGCATCTCTATATATTTTAGCTGCCTTCTTATACTCTTGTTTAGCAAAGGCAGCATTCCCCTTTTGCTTCAACTCATCAATGATTTCAGACATTACTGACTGGTAATTCAGCTAACAGATAGTATTATCCTTTTGATCTATTCTGGGAGCTTTGAAAGAACCAAAAAGTCTAACAAACGAACGAATACTTTCAATGTTGGAAATTCTTCAGTTAGCGAGTTCAGCCGCTTGCGGGTGGATGAAAAATCCATTGAAATTGAGCTGATAAAAGGCTATAAACTCTTTAACACCGACATAGCATAGGTGACCGTTGGAACTTATAAACTTGTGTGTAATTGAACTCTAACAACTATGGATGATGAATCTGAGCAGTTTCAAGAGGAGATAGCAGCTATCGATGCTATTTACCCAGACTATTTGACAAAATTAGCACCATTGATCTATAAATTTAAAATCCCCTTACATGAACATGTTACAGTTCAGATGTCATTTCCAAAGGAATATCCAGATGAGAAACCCCATATTCTTGATGTTATATCAGAAAGAGACGAGTATAATGATGATTACTTGGTAGATTTATTTCAAGAAGTTTTAGACTCAATATACAATAAAGGCGATGTCTGTATATTCGATCTTTTCACCGAGCTTGATGCAGTGTTGTATAATGGGGAAGATGATGTAGAAGGAGGTAATGAAGATGACCATTGGCTTGCAGAGGACAATATACACAAAAATGCCACTTATGTTAATGCTAACGATGAGGTAGGAGACTTGACGAGTGCTATGGAGCGTTCTAATATCGATGAAGAGAGTCATAAAGTAGAAGTAGAACAAGAAGATAATGTAGAGCAACAACAAGAGGAGGCAGAAGAAGAGGATATACAAGATTATACTAATTATGTATACGATGAAGCTAAGGAAAAATCAAGGGCCAAAAACAAAGCCAGTAAAAACAGTTCGTCAAATAAGACAGAGATTGTAGATCCGTTGAAAGGATGGATAATATCTGATCCTATATCCGATAGAAAATCAACTTTTGTTACATTTACCAGAAGGGTTACAAGTGTGGATGAAGGATATTATTACTTGGATCTTCTGAAAACAGACAAGAAAGTTTCAAGGGCTTCACATAATATGACAGCATGGAGGATTAGAGATGAAGTAACGGGAGCTCAATATCAAGATTGTGACGATGATGGAGAGACTGCTGCGGGTGGTAGATTACTTCATCTTCTGACAGTGATGAATGTATGGGATGTAATGGTTGTCTGTTCTAGATGGTTTGGTGGTGTTCATATTGGTCCTGATAGATTTAAGCATATCAATGCTACTGCTAGAGATGCAGTTGTGAAAGCGGGTTTCATTACTGATAGTTCGAAAACCAAAAAAAAGAAATGAACGAATAATACATCTACAGTTGTAGATCTA
The DNA here is from genome assembly GCA_024271885.1 of Wenyingozyma ramenticola. NCBI lineage: Eukaryota > Fungi > Ascomycota > Pichiomycetes > Pichiales > Pichiaceae > Wenyingozyma > Wenyingozyma ramenticola. The sequence continues at coordinate 40,210 of JANBXF010000009.1, read as the reverse complement.
ATGCATTAGATAGATATGAACATGAATATATATAGATACATAATAATTATCCAATAAAATTGGTTGTATATTTTACAGATATTCAAGTGGTAATCATTTTGTACTTGAACCTTCTTTCTTGTTCCTCTTAATCTTTTTCTTCTGGGAATCACTAGAATCATTATTAACTGTTCTTTTCTTCTGACTTCTGTTTGCAGCCCAGAGCTCTATCAGAGAACCAGCTTGTTGTTTATTCTTTGCTGGCTTACTTTTAGTTGTCCCTTCATCCTCGTCTTCTTCATCACTGTCTTCTTGATATACAATACCATTTTCATCATCTTCAATGGTTTTACTTTTGATCTTTTTACCTTCAGTCGTCTCCTCAGAGCCTTCTAGAGTAATCGCTTTTGTACCAAATTCTCTTCTTCCTACAGGGAGTTGATTATCGGTTTGCTCAGATTTATCACCCGATATATTTGTTTCTTCGGAGGCATACAAAGATGAGGTAACTGTTGAATACCCCACTTTTCGTATTCTCTTCTTTTGGAGTTTCATCCTACTTATAACATTTTTGGATGAAGATAAAGACCATTGACTGGCGTCTGAATGTTTCTTCAGTACTTCCTCCTTCTCCTGATCCTCTTTTCTCTTATCAGCTTCTTTCATGAACTTCATGTTCAGCACACGGCTCGAAAGTCCAGATCCTGCTGCCATGACGATTAATATATACAAACACTTGTTTCAAGACGATAATCTTCTCCTATATGACTACTCTACTGTCTATATCCAGGTAATATCTATCTATATCCACGCCACCCAGACAACCCTTCCATCTCAAATAATAGCAGACAAGTGATAAACAAGGCATGAAAAAAATATTTTGTGAGAGGCTCAAGGAGTGGGAAACACAAATATTTTTTTTATTTTTCTTTTGAAATTTTTTTTATATCTTGTTTAACTACTAGAAGAAAGCTAGTTAAGTGGTATAAGCAGAAGATATAGTCACAGTTAGGAAGTATAACCAAGTTTGAGCAAGATGAGATCAGATTATAAGTTCTCCAATCTACTTGGAACAGTGTACAGACAGGGAAACCTTGTATTCACCGAGGACGGAACCACTGTTCTTTCTCCAGTGGGTAACAGGGTTTCAGTATTTGATTTGATAAATAATAAATCTTTCACATTGAGTTATGAACATAGAAAGGATATTGTATGCATAGCTCTCAATAAACAAGGAACCCTCTTACTGAGTGTTGATGAGGATGGTCGTGCCATTCTCTGTAACTTTAAGGCAAGAACAGTGTTACATCATTTCAATTTCAAAGAAAAGGTATTTGATTTACAATTTTCACCAGATGGTCAATTCTTTGCTTTAGCAGCTGGAAGATTTATTCAAGTTTGGAAAACACCAAGTATGAACGAAGATAGACAGTTTGCCCCATTTGTGCGTCATAGAGTTTATGCGGGTCATTATAGTGATATCACATCCATTTCATGGTCGGGTGATTCAAGATTCATATTGAGTTCGAGTAAAGATATGACTGCAAAGATTTTCTCTCTACATTCAGAGGACAAAGAAGTCAAGATGACTTTGGCAGGTCATAGAGATTATGTTGTGAAGGCATTCTTTGACAAAAACCAAGAAATCATATACACAGTTAGTAAAGATGGAGCCCTTTTCAGATGGGAATATACAGAAAGACCAACCGATGAAGATGATGAGAATGAGGATGAAGATGAGGATGATAATATAGAGAAACCAATGAGTTGGAGAATAATATCAAAGAATTTCTTCTTTGCAGATGCTAAGTTGAAATGTGCATGTTTCCACCCAAACAACAACATACTGATTGTAGGTTTCAGCAATGGTGAGTTTAGAATATATGAATTACCTTCTTTCACCCTGTTGCAACAACTTTCAATGGGTCAAAACGCAGTCAATACGATTTCTGTCAACTCTACAGGTGAATGGATTGTATTCGGATCTAAGAAATTAGGACAAATGTTAGTATATGAATGGCAAAGTGAATCTTATATTTTGAAACAACAAGGTCATTTTGACTCTATGAATGCACTAGCATACTCACCAGATGGTTCCAGAATTGTCACTGCCTCTGATGACGGTAAAATCAAAATATGGGATGTCATATCGGGATTTTGTCTTGCAACATTCGAAGAACATAGTTCGTCTGTTACACAAGTAGTATTTGCTAAAAGAGGTCAAGTCATGTTTTCGTCTTCATTAGATGGTACTATAAGAGCTTGGGATTTAATAAGATTCAGAAATTTTAGAATTTTCACAGCTACCGAAAGATTACAATTCAGTTGTCTTGCAGTTGACCCAAGTGGTGAAATCGTATGTGGTGGTTCTTTAGATGATTTTAAGATTCATGTTTGGTCTGTGCAGACTTCCCAATTGTTAGATCAGTTGTCTGGTCATGAAGGTCCTATTTCATGTTTAAGTTTCGGTATGGAAACCAACAGTAAATCTATGTTAGCTTCTGCATCATGGGATAAGACTATCAGAGTTTGGGATATTTTTGGTAGAACACAGACAAGTGAACCATTCAATGTCGTCTCCGAATGTGTTTCATTAGCTATGAGACATGATTCCAAAGAAGTCGCTGCAAGTACATTAGATGGTCAAATCTTGTTCTGGAATATTGAAGATGGAAAACAGGTGTTACAAATTGATGGTAAACGTGATATCATTAAGGGCAGATATTTAGAAGATAAGTTTACATCTGCAAACTCTACAAGGGGTAAATTTTTCTCCACTATAGCTTATAGTTTTGATGGTTTATCATTATTGGCGGGTGGTAACAACAATTCTATTTGTCTTTATGATTTACCAAATGAAGTTCTATTGAGAAGATTCACAGTTTCTCAAAATATGAAATTGAACGGTACATTACAATTCCTCAATTCGAAAAAGATAACAGACGCAGGTACCAATACCGATTTGATAGATGAAGACGGAGAATTATCCGATTTGGAAGATCGTCAACGCGGAGATAGTGTTTTACCAGGGTCACATAAAGGTGATATTTCAGCAAGATCTACAAGAGCAGAAATTAGAGTCACAGATATAGAATTTTCACCAACATCGAATGCATTTGCCGTTGCATCTACCGAAGGTCTTCTAATATATAGTATTGATGAAGAATTAATCTTTGATCCATTTGATTTGGATATTGATATCACTCCAGAAACCACATTAGAGGTTCTGAGCGAGAAAGATTACTTGACAAGTTTGATCATGGCATTCAGATTAAACGAAAACTACTTGATCCATAAGATCTACGAAACTATCAAGCCTGAAGATATTCCATTGATTGTAGCTGATTTGCCAATGGTGTACGTCGAAAAACTCATGAAATTCATTGGTCAGATTGCCAATGAACAACCGCAACATATCGAATTCAACTTGTCCTGGATCAACGAAATCTTGACCAAACATGGTAAATATGTCACCAAGAATAAGTATCTGTTCAACAACTCAATCAGACTAATTCAAAAGTTTCTAAACAGAGTTGCAAAGGATATCACAAAGGCAGGTTTCAAGAACGAATACTTGCAAGATTTCTTATCACTTGAAGCCACTGAAAAGGAAGGTGAAGTTGATGGTGATGAAGATGTGATAATTGAAGATGTCGCAGAAGATCCAAGTGACCATGAAGAGTCAGACCTAGCTGAAAGTGGTGAAGAAGACGATGATGAAGAGGAGGAATTAGGTGGATGGTTTGGTCCAGGCGAGGGAAAGAGTAAGGGCAAGGAAAATTTTGGTTCAGAAGAAGACGATGATGAGGATGTGGATATCGATATGGAGTAAAGATCGCCATCCCATTCAAGTACAGTACATATAGACATATCGTATAATATAATATAATACAGTATAATACAGAATAAATTACCCAAAAGGGCACACTAAACGCGTGGCTGTGGCTAAACGCGTGGCACCAAAAAAAAGGTCGCACGCGCGGAAGCTTATTTTCGTTTGTAACAACAATATTTCTATATTTAGCAGATCTTCGGCAATGTTGCTGTAGTTCAGATTCAACATTTTCCCTGCGTTCTTCTATACACAAGATAGATTTCGTTAATTGTTTGGTATATATATATCTCTTGTATATCCTTGAGTATATTCATATTTGTTCTCTTTTCTTAGGTTACTGTTTCGATAAAGCGCACTTTAGTCGATTTTTTTTTTAACATTCCTGGCGAGTGAAATAGAAGGCTAAATAAAAATTGATAGCATTCCGTTTGAACTTGATCCCTTTGTTGATTTTTATTGTTTTCGTGATTTGAATATCTGTCAGTGTAGGATTTTAGAATACATATTCGTGCTATGAGTAGAGAAAGGTGTCTTGCGTTGTTAACGTCTGTTTCTGACTTACTAGGGTCTCCTATACCGCAAAAGGATACAGATGAAGCAGCTTACAATGAACTTTTGACAAGTTATCAAGAATGTCTTACTGATTTAGGTGCTATTGTCAACTTAACTTCCGAGAAAAATGATGAAACTGAAAGAGTGATATTGTGTTCTTCATATTCGATATGGGCTAAGTCATTAGATGCTATTTCTTATCAACTAGATTTCTGTGGTAACTTGATTGAAACTGGCTCTGTTGAATCAACTAGACAAAAAGTCGTCGATGCATTCAACGACGAGATTGCTATTTATAGAGTCAGACTCACGAGGGGTATTATCATTCTTTGTAGAAACTTGACCTATGGTATTCAAAAAATTTTGAATGGAGACGAAGAAGAAGTTAAAGAATATTATATAGCAAGGAACATTAGAATCAATGAAATATATGAATTAAATCATTTAATTAGAGTCCTTTACACAAGTCATGATAAATGTTTTTCAAAATTAAGTATGATGTATATTGAGATATTGTCTATCGTTGAACAATGTCTCAATAACTCTGATGATAAATCAAATGATTCAATCTTGAAAAAGTATCATTCCATTGAAGACTTCTATATCAAGAGTATAATTGCATCATATGAATGTTTGGCAAATATAACAAACCTTAAACTAATTCATCACAATGAATGTGAATCCAAGACAACGAGGTTTGAAACCATCAATGACTTGGATCAAGTGACATCTCCAATCATAAGAGCACCAGCTCAAGTGCCCCTTCCATTCAAAGAAGACGAGGAGATTTTCAAAATAGACGAAGTTTCAAGTATAAAATTCAAAGGTATAGATTTATTAGATATTAAGAAAATTGATATTATACAAAACAATAGAGGTCTTTTGGTTCCATTTTTACATTATTGTTATAACATATCTGAAAATTCTAAGAGAATGAAAGTTCCTCAGTATGATAGCTTAGCAACTTTGATTGAAACAATGCATTTTTTCTTCAGAGTTACAAATAATATTATCATTGACAGATTTGACAAAAAAACCAACGATTCAGATGAAAGTGAAGCAGAAATAATTGAAGATAAGGAAGATGATTCGGAAGTCTATAGTCTTCTACTCAAGATTATTATCTCCACCCTTACAGATGAATCGTTTATATCTGCTTTTGTGGAAATTATAGACTACTGTAACAATGAGAAGGTGAGCACTGTAGATCAAAATAAAGGTTTTCAATGTATTGCTGGTATATTGAAATCAACACGAATCATAATAGCAGAGAATTTTCAAAATATTCTAGAGGACAATGAAAAATTGATGTATATTACTTTGGCTTGTATTGAATTCTTTCAAAAGTGGAGTCCTGCATTACAAGCCTTGATCAAGAAACCAAATTCAGAAATAGACGGTCAGATACTGAGAAGTTTCAAAATGTACTATAAGTTGATGTTAATGACATTAGATTGTATAGCAAATCTAATCCAGTATAATTACGCAAGGGAAATGATGAATAGTTACAAAGTTCTTGAAGGCATATTGGAGCTTCTTCAAGTTGTTGAAGCAAACACAGTCAAAGCAAAACTGAAAGACGCAAAGATCACTCCATTCGAAGATAAAGACAATGATAACGGTGTTCACTTAAATTTTGGATTACTCGCTTCAACCCCATCAAAGAAAGAATTGCCTTATTTAAAATCTATAATTATCGAGATTATCACAGGTTTGGTATATGATAACTTCAAGAATCAAGAACTTGTGAGAAACAAACATTGTATCGAAATAATATTGAGCAATTGTAATGTTGACAAAAATGAACCTTTTATCAAGGAAAGATCTATTTTATGTCTGAAGTATCTTCTGTTGAAGAACCAGGCGAATCAAGATTTCATCGCAAAAATGGAAGCTCAGAGGATAAATTTGGATGAAGAGAATGAAGAAACACTCAGACAAGCAGGATATGAAATAGATATAATCGACGGAAAGGTGAAATTGAAGAAAGGTAGTGAAATCGAGGAACTGGAAAAGAATTTACAGAAATAAGGGGGTTACCAACATATCAAATTTTATATATCGATTCAAATAATGGTTACTGGAATCATGGGTTAATAAGTATACATATTAATTTGATTATTAAACTCGTTGCATCAGCAAGCTTTTAAAAGTATTGATGAATCAGGTTTGTGGTGTCTATATCCCAAACTATTGAAGCGTAAATTATGTAGTTTTGTTACGCGTCGCAAAGTTATTTTTTTTTTCTATATATAGCAATTTATTCAGATATTTATGGAAATATAGTTTAGATGACAATAATCAACAAAACGTCGAACGATCAATGTAATGAGCCATTATTATTGGATTTCCATAAGGAAATCTTCAAGTCCTCGATGGACTTGACATTCATTAACTTTAACTCTTCTTCTTCCTCTTTTGGTAAGTTATCAATAAAGTTGAAAATCAACTTTAAGTTCCACAGATCATCGATTGATTTAGGTTTGTTGATATTCGACAGGATTTCAAACTTGAAATCTATAAGGTTATTATGATTATGTAACAGCTGACTATTTTCGAATTCATTCAAGTTTTGCTGGAAGATATTCAGATCCTGCAATGGTTTCAAGAAATTCATGGCATCCTGGTCCATCACTTCAATCTCTTCTTTATCCTCAATAGGTAAGACATTTCTTCTGTCTCTCTTTCTGTATACGAATATGGTCATTGATTCTCTAAACTTTCTGAACAACTCTTTATTCGAGTTGAAATTCAAAATGAATTGATAATATTTTTCATCTCTACTATCTGTTTCTATTCTCACAATTGATTTCAAATTAGGTAATAAACAAGGAGACCTCATATTCAATACCTCACCATTCTTCAATTCAACAATGACATCAGCTGTGGTAGGTTTCTTGGTCTCTACATCTCTCGTAATCAAACATCTTGGTTCAACAGAAAAAGCCCAAAAATGTCTCAAAGCCTGCAAAAGAATCTCGACACATTCTTCGTTCTCGTCATTCTTAGAGGTATAAACGGGATAAATACTTGTAATCAAAGCAGCAATAGCAAAGTTGTCCCCGGTATTGAAAGCCTGTTGTCCCCGCCCTACAAATAGGAATCCTAAACTTGTGTTTATGGCCATATAGTTTCCATATCCTATGGTCTCTTTGAACTCGTCTTGAAGGAATCTTAATCTCCGTAAGACATCCAAATCACCACTACCTGCCATTATGAGTGAGACAGATATCAATAGTACATCACGGATATTTTGAACTCCAATCAAGGCAACCCTTGTATCGTAGCTGTTTTCTTTTTCTACTTTCAACTTGCAAAGTGAAATAAACTGATCTAAGTAACTTATGACAGTTGATTTAGCAACTTCATCGTTGGTAGATGCATATTTCACACCAATTGATAAACAGCATCCACCAATAATATACAAGTACGATAAAAAGTCACCATCCAAGTAATCGATCTTATTAATATCATAAATCTCTTTTATGCATGGGGGTATTTGTCCCTCGACCCAGCTTCTAGTGTTTTGAAGACTGTCCCACAGAATTAAGTTTCTACTCAAACACCTTAGTAGAAGAAAATCGGGTCTGATGTAATCCAATTGCTGTAAGGTTACTGGAATTGACAGTTTCCGAGACACCTCTTCGTTGTTGGTCTTCAGGAACATAAATAGTAAAGCTATGATAGCACCTGAGACCGACTTATCTTGTTCTTGTGTAGTCTGAATATCTTTCATTGAGGTGGCAATAGAGACTAACTGGTCAATTACATGAGTATCATTCTTGTTCTTCAAAACTTCACCCTTACCTAGATTGATGTATCCTAAAGCTATCCCTGCTGCCAATCTATAGCCTTCATTGACAAATTCATTTTCATTGGAAATCAAACTTGCACTTATCTGATTCAATAGAATCTCGGTCATTCTTCTATGTTGACTTTCCAAATATAATAATCCTATGCCAATCAATCCTGCAGTTTGTACTGGTAGAGCAACATTCAGATCACTCGAGCCACTAGGTAGTAATGCAACAACATGGACTGATAAGACCTTTGTTAGTTTAATATTCATAGTGCCTCTCAAACTAGCGGCCATACCAATTAACAAACCAACACTTGTGAAAACATGCTTTGGTCCGAGATAGTTGTAGATATGCCATTCTTCTAAACTCTTCAAATGGCCATTCAGACCCAGTCCAAGAAGAAAACCAGCATGCTGTGAGTTCAAGGTAGGAGGTCTATTGAACACAATCCAGCTTCCTGAGATTTCCTTGGTTTCTTTCGATATCATCAAACCAGAAGAGCAACCATTATGAAAGAATCCCCACTCATATGTATCTTGTTCAATATCATCTTTATCAAGAGTTACGCTGATACTGTCTGGTAATATCAATGAGTTCAAATTCATCTTTGGGATGGGGAATCTTTCCGTCATTAAGGGCTTACGACTCGAAATAAATACGGCACTTCTGCCTAATGGTTTGGATAGAGTTCTTAGTGCATTCTTTACGGCCAACTGTTTTCTCTTTTTTGCATTAGGTATCTCTTCATCCTCTTCGGATGTCATTTGTTGCTGTTCATCTTGTGAGGATGCACTCCCCATCAGATTATCAACAGCAGTAGTTCTTCTCCCTTTCTCAGATTCCTCTTTAATAAGAGTAACATTTTGGACCTTGGAGGTTTGCAGTATCTTTGTCAATTCATAGAACCTTCGATCCTCAGAGAATATCAATTTGGTTACATGAAACTTGTCGGCTTCTTCGTGAAAGTCCCATGCAGATATCATTTCTAGATCATTGACTGTCGATAAAATGTCTTTCATCTCGTTGGAGTGTTCCGTATGCAACTGACTATTGGCTTCTTTGGTGGTTGTCACTGAAGAGGACAAAAATTCTAACAAGTCTTTTCTATCAATCAACTCCAACTTAGGAATCGATATTTCATTAAACCAATTCAATGAGACATGTTGTTGGCAATAAAGAACAGCATTCTTCAATGGAAAGAAAATTCCAGGAGGGTATGTTTCCAAATCCATATTCTTAATGTTATATTCAACCATAAGATTAACTACATCAGCAGAGCTATAATTAGGAGATACTAGCATTTCAAATATTCTAAGTATATAGAATGTTCTTGGGGTAATAATTTTGTCAATTTTCTCGTCTTCCTCAACTACTTGCATGAAGGTTACATAAGGCACAATCTTACTTGAGAAGAGACTTGCCAAGGATTCAAATATATTTGGGGGTTTGTGTAGTTGTTGAGGAATCAAAAATCTTCTTGTATTATCAAGACAACTATAATCGATCATATAGTATTTGATCCACGAATCGGACCAGCCACACCAGCAGGTCAGTTGTGATAAAAGCATAGATAACTTTTGCAAGTCATTTTTAGCCAATATGTTCAATCTCAAGTCTTCCCTGATTATATGAAAAGACAAAATAATTGATGGTGCCAATTCCTCCAATGAGTAATGAGATGAGTCTGCTTTGTTGTGAGCCTTGATGAATTTAGAAAGTTTGAGTAATGTTGTCATTTCATTCTTTTCGTATTCCTCTACGACATCATTGTCTGGTAGGATCAAAGAAAATAAAGTAATAATAAAACAGGACCATTCGTCATTTGGTAAGGTATCCAAGGACATGTTCGAGCACCATTGTAGCCAAAAGTAGTCATAGATATATGCATTTGATAGATATTTCAAAGATTCCATTAACCTAGTTATCAAATCATTTTGTGGCTTTATGAATATATTCAATGTATAGTGTTTGTCATTGCTACAGTAAATAGAGATCTCGCTTCCATTTGCGTCATCTAATCTCAATATAGGAGGGAATCTGTTGGATAAATCAATATTTGCAGATGAGATACCAAGGAATGGGTTGATTAAACTTATGTGATATTTATCAGACAAAAGAACCACATACCCTTGATGGTTTGTAACGTCCCAATTGAATGGAACTGCATCCAACGCTTTGACATTGTAAAAGCTTTTGAACGAAGGTAAACTGATCGACGATAGAGAGCTATTGTAGATTGAAAAATCAATTTCCCCTTTTTTATAGTTGCAAATTGCTATCGCTTCTTGCTCTTGTTCTTTACTACATATACTGAAACATTTGAGGTACTTGATGTTATGATTGAAATCAATGACACTTAGTTCGGTGAAGATGATGTCCTTCCTCAACCTTGTATACTCCATGGAACTTGCTTCTTTCGTGCTAAGAGGTTCAAGATCAACGCTTATACCGGATGCCATTCTGTCAAATGACATCATCGACGCAGATCTCCTCTGGTGTTGTTGCTGTTGCTGCTCGTGTTGCTCTTGTGGCTGTTGCTGTGCCTGTTGTTGTTGCTGTTGTTGTTCTTGTAGCTGTTGCTGTTGCTGTTGTTGTTGTTGTTGATCTAGTTCCTCGATGATCTTTGAGACACTAGGGGTGGTTAATGTATTCATGGTAGAAGATAATGATCTTTTGCTTGGCCTCCTGATATTGGAGAACAATTTAGAACTCACACTGTTAGGGTATGACATTTTATTATTCCGTGAAAGGTATCTTGTATGATACAAAGTGATGATATTATCGATTGGATTATACGTGGCAGCTATGGTACAATCAATAACTGGAAAGCATATCAACTCTTCTCTGGATGAAAATGAAGTGGTCGAAGAAGACACAACGGATCCAAGATCTTCCAAAGGTTGTAACAAAGTTAAGAAATTTCCATCTGAAGCAGGATTAGAAGATAAAGATGAGTGCTTGTTCAAACTCAAACCAGAAGCCGAAATATTACTACCAAGAGAAATTTGACGTTGATTGAATGTTGGTTGTCTTTGTGAGGTAAGAGCACCACTGCTCCCTCCTCCATTCCCACTAGCATCTAATAGTCTCTCGAAAAAAGGTGTTGTCTCTGGCTCTTTGCCAATAATCAGACCTCTATTGAACGGGAATGCACTTTTAATTCTGAAAGGAAAGCTGATCACGTTGGAAGAACCCGACTCCTCATAAACATATATCTGTTCTTCCAATACCACAACCAATGATCTCTTCCTTGTATCGTTGTTGCTCTTGTTTCCTTCGGTAGTGTTGAGACTACCTCCATACTGCGAGTGCAAAGACGTTGACGTATTTCTCTTTTTATAGTCTCTAATCCTGTTCTTAGTGCCAGTTGGTAAATTATCGTTGAATTGCTGTGGCCGGCTATCAATTTTGACGTTTCTTTCAAAAGTTGTAAAAAATGCATTGATTATGTCTGAATTGTAGGAAAGTTTTCTTGCTAAAATTCCACCTTTGATCCAGAAAACCTGTCTCTCCTTGATTATCAATTTCTCAAATGGGCTGGTTAATCTGTGTTGCTCTACATTACCAGACAACGGGGGGTATGTCTGAGTAAATTGAGGCGCCTTGATATCTGTGTGAAGGTCAAATGTACAAAGAAATCGGTTCAATGTGTCTTCCATTTTGGTGCACTGATAACCTGGAGATCACGTTTTTAAGTGATATCAATAGTACCTGTTAGATAACCGTCTCAATTTGGTTGATCAGCTCTGCCCTAGTACGAATAGTTTGAGCCACTTTGTAAGAGATTATTGGTTATCCTATTGTTTTCCAAAGGCCTGTATATCTGACAAACTATGTTGTTCTTACCCCAGTAGAAGCGTTACTATGATGTGATCTTGTTCACTAGTTTGTTTACACTGTACGAAACTTTCGCGTCGCTTGACCCTCAACGACGAATTTGGTTTTTCTTTTGTTTTGTTTTTCTTGCTGGCTTTGGCAATATCTTGATCTCTGTTCTAGATCTTTCATACTAACTTACTCCTTGCGGTTGAATAAAGTTATATAGCCATATACGGAATCTATCAGAAAATGTCTTTTTTTAACACTATCAAGTAAGTACCGGTACTTTTTTTCTAATTATCTCACTGATCTTGAAACTAACCAACGATCGAAAATTCAATCAGAGGATTCACTCGTAGCTCTAAAAAGAAAGCTGGTAATGATGCCAGCAATGGCTCCAATAATGGGGGAAGACTGGGAAACAACTATAATGAAATATACCTCAACAATGAGTCATCTACATCCCTTCCCCCACAAGTTTCCATGTACTCTAGCAATAACGGCTCCAACTTATCGCTTAGGCGAACTCAATCACCTTCAAAACAAAGTGTGAGATCTCAAAAGTTGGCATATTCACAAGCACAAGTACAGTCCCAACAGTTAGCTGCCGCCCAGCAGGCACCACAGTCGCAAGCTCAAGCCCAAGCTCAAGCTCAACAGGCACAAATACAAGCATTCCAACAGAGAGCAGCTACAGCCAGCACCAAGCCTCCTCTGTTTTTATGTGAACCATTCGTCAAGACAGCACTGGTGAAGGGTTCATATAAGACAATCGTTCAACTTCCTAAATATGTGGATTTACAAGAGTGGCTGGCCCTAAATACTTTTGAATCATTCAATCATTTGAACAAATTTTATGGTGTTATCGCAGAGTATGTTACACCTGATAAATACCCAATTATGACTGCCGATTACAAAACTGAATACGTATGGGTAATGAATAACAAAAATGTCTCACTTCCTGCAAATCAATACATTGATTATGCTTTGACTTGGATGAACAATAAGATCAATGATCAATCTATATTTCCAACAAAAGCAGGTATGGCTTTTCCACCTTCATTTCTGAAAGACATTAAGAGTATTTGTAGACAAATGTTCAGAATCATTGCTCATATTTATCATAATCATTTTGACAAAATTGTTCATCTGTCATTGGAAGCTCATTGGAATTCGTATTTCGCTCATTTTATCTCTTTCATAAATGAATTTGATCTGATTGAAAAGAGAGAGCTGGAACCATTGAGTGCTTTGATAGAAAATCTGGAGGCTCAAGGCAAAATTTATAAGATCGAGAGAAATGCTGCAAGTGGCAACTTACTTCCCATAAATGGTCTGTCAGGTTCGGCTATTAATATAAGTTCATGATTTTATTTGAATCGTTTATTCAAACCTTTTTTTATATAAAACGATGGATTTACTATATACATATATACATAATTACTTTTATGATTTCGGAATTTTTGAGTTTCGTAAGTTTTCTTCTTGTTCTTCTTTTCCTAAGAAAAGAAATAGACACTGTCTTTAACAACAGACACGTCAAAATCACCTCTTTCAGGGATATCTGGTAACTTGAAAGGCACCAAAACTTTGAAAGTTGATTTGGATTTATTGTTGTGAATATAATCTAAATCTTCCTCTGTCAATATAGATATTGAAGTCTCCATAGATTCACCAAACTCAACTCTTTCAGTAAGTCCAGATCTAAGTGATAAGAATCTTTCTCTTTCCAAGGAGACTTCATCTGCCAATGTTGCATGTCTACCTATTTTCTTACTGAATTGTTTTCTGAATCTTAGAATTTTAGCAGCGACTTCAGAGTTAGCTGGTATGTTTTTGATAGTTAAGAAACCTTCGTATCTTCTTTCAAATTCGTTCTTCAATTTTTCAATCAGATTTGCAGAATGTAATTCGATGAATTGTTCACGCAAAATAGTGTTCATCTTACTGACATCTGCAGCGTGGGTCCAATAGGAATCGTGGACTGAAGCGAAAGACAAACCTGCTTCAGTACATGCGGTTGCTGACATTAACATGTGAGTAGCATCGAGAGAATGGATATAATTTGGTGGAAATGCGTTGATCTGCTTTCTGGAGTCGACATTTTGAATTTCATTTGGATCACCAATAGTAATGGTTTGTAAATTTGTTTCCACTTGTTTCTTCTTCAAGGTTCTATATGGTTGAACCACGGGTAAACCCAAAGGAGTGGTCCAGATGACAGATGATAAATGAAGAATCTCGCCAGGTTTTGGGGGATCTGTATCTAATCTAATACACTTTGTGATGATACTGGCGGCAACTTCGAACCAATCTTGAATCTTATGAGCACCACCGAATAATTCTCTGATGGCTTTGAAGACTTCAGTAGTCAGATAAGAAGATAGTTTGAAGATTTCAGCATCGTCAAGATCAGTAGCTTCGTTCAATCTTTTCTTGATTTGATCTTTTGCACCAATAAAAGTAACACCGTAAACACTGGTCATAACTGTTTGCTTGACTAACTTTCTTGTGATAAGATTTTGAGCTGTTATGGCAAGTTCATCGCCTTGTTCTGCTTGAATATCAACACTCTTTTGAACAATACGGGAAACATGAGTGTAAACATCAGATGGTCTATCACGTGGAATCAAATTGACTTGAGTAGCACCTTCATAATCACCACCTAAAGCAGCATAATGTTGCAAACCATTACATGTACCATCTTGATGAACAGGTTGATGGGAAACAAATTTTGTTGGATCGTCCATTCTGTACATTTCACTCAATTCAATACATGTTGCAAGACATTGCCATGGTTTATCGGCTTGTTTCCACCAACCTTTACCTCCCAAAGGATTTTCGGCGGAATCAATAATTTCTTCTATATGATTATCAGTGAATTGAATTCTCTCTTCCAAGGGAAGTTTATCAAATCCCATCATATTACAAAGATGAATCTTGAGCCATTTAACACCTTCTTCTCCTAATTCCTTACCGTGCCAGAAAACTAACAAACTTCTTGCTAAATCATTACCTAAATGGTTAAATAAAGGTGGAATAGGATAGGATCTTCCTCTGAAATCTAATGAATGAGGGAAATAAATTCTTTCACCAACCAAAGCTCTTGCAATTTCCAACTTATAATTCATGTCACATCTCATTGATCTATCTTTACAGAATTCATTAACTAGTTTTCTTGCTTTAAGCTTATAAGAGAATAAAACAGATGGGTCTTCTGTTCTCTCTGGAGCAGGAGGTAAAACAACCTCTTCTCTGAACTTTGGAATCTCTAAAAATTGCTCACCGGTATTCCAAACTTTGGTAACGGTTTCTAATAATGTTTTGTTAACAGTCCATGGAGTGTAACCAATATTATTCAAAGCAGTGAATATCTTGTCTAGTTTCTGGTGATTTGCGGCAGATTTTATGTATGCAAACTGTTCAGTTGATCTCTTCGTTCTCAAGACCAAATCATTTGAAACAAAGTATCCACCTTCTTTGAAGTTAGTCCATGGTCTTGGTTTACAGATCATTGGCAAACTCTGAGCAGGAATACTAGCAGTCAATCTTTCTTTACCTAATTTGGAACCAAAGGCAGAATGAGCTTTGATGACACCAACTTTAGCACCATCAATATGTTCATAAGTATGGAAGAAAGCAGGGACAAGACCAACTTTGACATTTCCTGTCTTAGGATCTTTTGCCTTGATTTCAATCTTTGCAACTTTCAAAGCAATTGACAAAAGAGCAGAACCGACTCTTGCACTTGTGACAGTATCCCAAACCACTTCTTTAGTGACCTCTAGATTCTTTGATTTTAATTGACTAATCAAATCTTGTGCTTTTCTAGATCTTAGAAACTTTTTAAATTGTGGTGTTTTCTTTATACTTTTGAAGTTATTGTAAACGTCTACTTCCTTTGATAAGATTTGTTCAGACTTGTGTTCCAGCTCAATTGCACTACCAATGTTGGTAACACATTTAACTGTCTTGACACCACGTTCAATGTCATGTAATGTCAATGTCTTGATCAATTCTAACAAAGTGATAGTAGCTAGTTTTTGAGGCGAAAGCAATGATAAAAATGGTCCATACATTAATTTGGATCTAAAGTTCTTTTTCTCGACGTCTGTGTATTTCTTACCATTTGCGACTGATTTTTGACGTAGACTACTATTGACGATTTCAAAATGAGCTCTTGCTTCTTTGTATTCACTGATTTGTTGCTTGATGATTGGAATCATCTTGTTTTGCCATTCACATAAATATGCATTGACAGATAATGGGAGTGATTTATCCTTGAACTTTTGAAAATCGTACTCCCATTTTTGTCTCGTGACTTCTAGAATAGTCTCCTCTAATTTTCTTTCTCTTTCTTCTGAAATAGCATCTAAAAATTCTTCAAAATCGGCTTGTCTATCAAGAGGCAATTTCTTTTTAAGTGCGAAAAAGTCAATAGAATTATTTGTAAGTCTATCTAGTGAATCTGGTAAACTTGCATCGTCTGGTTTCTTAATTTTTAATTCAGAAAGAGAGTCTTTGAGCTCTGGAAATCTTTCTTTTAGTTCATTTAAATAGAGTTCATCATTTTGGGAACCAAGACCTAAAAGACTGTTTCTCAAAGCCTTGATATTCATAGATTCAACGGATAATAAATCTTGCATCTCATTTCTTATAGTACCTGGGTCCTGAGTAAAATCGATTTTTGTGTTTATTGGTGGATCTTTTGAATCTTCACCATTATTTTGATCCTTTTCGTCAGATTTAGCAGGTAAATCTTCCAATGCTGTAGTGATTAAATCTTTTTTCAAATGCTCTAATTGGGTTCTTAACGATGATACCTCTGAAGTAGATTGGGCATTAAAAGTTTCGTCATTATTGGTTATCGTGTTATTGTTTGAGTTGATACTATGCGTTTCATCGTAATCTTTATCGTTATGCTCCAAATTGGTACCCAGTGCTTGGTTAGTTGTGTTGAAGTTGCTAGCGCTGAAGAGATCCTTATACTCTTCTGGTAATCTTTCGATCAAGGATGGAACTTTTTGAAGAATGAAGTTCATATTATCGAAACCGATAATATCGATATGATCTAGAAGTTTTGTATTTGTAATTTGAAAATAAGCTGTGAAATCTAAAATAATATCGTTCAAATCAACCTTCTTATTGATCAAAGCTTTAATCATAGTGGCGAAGACTTTACTTTCATGTCTAAGATTTGGATCTTGGTTGACTTTTCTATTGAACCAGTCTCTAATTTCTGAAAGCTCTGCAGTTTCATCCTTTGACCAAGCTTCCAACAAAGTACATAAACCTTGGATATAGTAGGGAAGAATAGGTGATTCTTGATTGATATTGTTTGAAATTAAATAGCTGTTCAAATGATACAAGGAGGTCAGAAGTGCATCGGCTCTTTTGAAATCTTGAGCTTTGACACATGCATTGAACATATTCCATATTTGAAATTGATAATGTGAGTTTGAAATTTCTACTTTGTCGTAAGATGTTGATGTGACATGTTGAAATCTCGGATCACTGGTACCAAGCATACTCAAAAATGAATCTGTGCCAAACTTGTTGTCATAGGGTGCTAATGAAGGAATGGAATTTATTGAGGACCTGGATCCGATCTTATGGTAAATGTCATCAAGAGTCAAAGTCTCGGCAAAGTTACCTATACTTGTGCTAACTGGTTTTTCAACTGATTGAGCACTTTTTAGTGAGTTCTTTTGGAAAGATCTCTGACCAGTATACACAAGGGTATTCACCCTTATTTTCCGAACAGAAGACAGCATAGTTCGGTAGCGTATAGTCTGTCTCTATCTTTGTAGTAATCAGTATGAGCTGAACCTTGGCGTGTATAATAACAAATATAAGCTCTTGCCATTCAAGATCTTGTGGTACTACTCAGAAAAATTGAAAAAAAAAATTATAAAAAAAAAAATAAAGAAATTAAGAGAAAATTCCGCACCCGCCACTTGCCACACTGAAACAAGAAAACTAAATCCATACATTTGATGTGGCGCGTGCTGCTAAAAGAGGCGTAATTGTGGCTCAGTTGAGAAAACGGGGATCTCTCCTTTTGCCTGTTGAATGTGCTTTTTGGAACAGGTTGAACTTGTCAACTAACGTTTTCCTTCCAAGTTCAAAGACAATTGATAGTCCATATAGTACAATCGTATTGAATTCAATTTACACAATTCCATCCATGGTAGAAGTATCGCTTACAGTGGGGAAGCTTGACGCTTCATTGGCATTATTGTTGACAAAAGATCATCATTTGATTGAATTTCCTACCATATTACTTCCTGATAACATAACCACTGGATCAATCGTGAAGATCAATTGTACTAGAGATTTTGAACTAGAAGACAAAGAAGATATCAAATTCAAGAGTTTACAAGATGAGATTTACAATACTTTTGGTATCAATGAACCAAAAGCTCCAATTTTGAAGACTCTCAATGTTACGCAAACTTCATGCGTGTTAGAATGGGAACCATTGGAGTTAGGTTCCTCGAGTTTGAAAAACTTAGTTTTGTATAAAAATGGGAAACAATTGAGTGTCATTAAGAACCCATTGACAAAGACATCGATTAAATTATCAGGTCTACCTATTGATACGTTGTACAATTTCCAATTGAGATTAGATACTACATCTGGTAAATTCTATTCTGAAATCTTAGAAGTGAAAACTCATAAGATGACTGATTTATCTGGTATCAACGTTGTCATTGGCGATATTGATTACTCTATTGAGAAGTTTGATAGGGACAACTTGACTGAAATAATTGATAAAATTGGAGCTAAATTAAATAGCCAGGTTAAAATCAATACAACACATTATCTGTGTACAAAGTTGAATGAAAATGACGTACAATTGGCAAATGCTAAAAAGATGAATATCCCAATAATAAGACCAGAATGGTTGAAAGCATGTGAATTGGAGAGAAGAATCGTAGGTGTTAGTAAGTTCTATCTCACTTCTCATAGTCCAATTTGGTTAGAAAGAGATTTCTGGAATAGAAAATCAGAGGTAACAGCACAAAAGGAAACCACAGAAGTTACTAAACCATTACCATCTGAACCTGTAGAAGCAAAGCAAGAAGAATCTCCCAAGAAGGAAGAAACTGGTGAAGTAATAACGCCAAATGAAATGTATGGTAATGAATCAGTCCCACAAATCAATGTTGAAAGTGATGATAAGGCTAGCGAACCTGTTGAGCCAACTAAACCGGTTGACTCTGTTGAGACTTCTGAACCTGTCCCTGAATCTACTCCTGTTGAATCTGTTCCAGAAACTACTGGGGCTGCTGATGTCGAACCTGTGGAGATAAATGAACCAGAACAGGTTGCTGAAGAGAGTGCTGAAGTTTCAGAAAAGACTAAAGAAGTTCCAGAAAACACTGAAACTAGTGTTGATGAAGAAGCCAAACCTACAGATGAATTTGCTACACCAGCTGCCGAATCTGAAACACCGGAAGAGCCTGCTGCCATCGTCGCTGAAGGAGATATAACTAAGGAAGTTGAAGAAACCCCTGTGCCCGAGGAAATTCCAGAAACTGTAGCTGTGTCTGAAACTGATGCTGACGGAACCCCTGAAGGAACTGCTGAAGTAGCAGAATCACAAAAGACTCCAACTCCAACCACATCTTCCAAGAATCAAAAGAAGAAAAAGAAGAAGGGCGGTAAGAAATGATAATGATGATGAATAATTCATTTGTTAAGTAATGTAAAAGTATCAATTGTTTATATTATTTCGATGTATTAGATTGCTTTTTTGTAAATTTAATTGTTATTATAAATAATTTGTAATTGATGTATATTTATAGATTAAGATATATATATATATACATATTAAAATACAGAAAAAATAAGTGCCTATTTCGATTTTGGCTCAAATTAATCTAATGAGCTGATCGTTACTTTTGATTATTATGTCCGGGGTTTATGCAGTCTATGATCCTCTCTTTCTTATCACTCTCCAAATAATCTTCTAACTCTTCTTAAGATAGAATCCTTCTCTGGGTCATAAGGATGATCTTTTGAAGGTATTTCTAAAACAGCTGGGAAAGCTTGTGTAAAGGTATCAACTGTAAATCTGATTTTTTCAGCTAAATGTTGATTAATCAATAAGATAGCAATATCATCTCTTACTTCTGTAAACTCTTTGAAAGCGCTTTCAATTTCTGAGTCCTTGGTAGAAGCATTGACAACTAAGAAATTTTTCGATTGATTAGCATGATTGATTTGACCTGTACCTGCAAGTAACATTCCTGTTATAGTGTCCTCATCTCCTATCACTGCAATCAAGGTCTTCTTAGCCTGTTGCTCTGCAGTTGCCATTGTGTTGCTTGATTATAAAAATAATTGGCCCTGATATATCAACTCCGTCACACTAAACCATCAATCCATCATTTATCAATCCATTATCAACTAATCCATTCTGTCTTCCCTTCATTAAGGCAGCCAGTCAGTTGCCAAAGACACCCGCACGTCGATTGGCAGGTTTCGTCGCGACTGTGTGGGTCGAAGAGTGTTGAAATATTTCACCGCTTTTACCAGCGGTTCCCGTTACTATATATATACGATGAGTAGATCGAAACTGAGAACGTATTGTTCGTGCTGAGCTTAGCTTTGTCAAAGATTACAGTATGTTAGTGAGGGGATCTAGAGCACATCCTTTGAGGGTCGTTGTTGACACGCAAAAAAAGTTTAATAAGACTTTTTCAAGTGCAATTATACTAAACTCCGGTCATAGTAAATGGGAGACAATCAAGAGAGACAAGGCTAAAAATGATGCCCTAAAATCTTCTGTATCTTTCAAATTGGCTACAAGAATTACAATGATGGTGAAAATGGGTGGTCCTGATGTGAACCAAAATTTGTCATTGGCATATGCCATTGACAAAGCCAAGGAATTAAATGTTCCTAAGAGAGTCATTGAAAATGCAATCAAAAGAGGTAGTGGTGAACTAAAATCTACAGACTCTTTGGAAACTGCTATCTACGAAGGATTGACTCCTGGTGGGGGCTCTATCATTGTTGAAGTAGCCACAGATAATAAAAATAGATCTTTAGGTTTCTTAAAGCCAATATTCAACAAATTCTCATGTAGATTGTCCAGTGTCGCATATATATTCGATAAAAAAGGTATGATTCTTTGTGATTTTGGTCCAGAACCAAGAGATGAAGATGAGATCTTGGAAGAAATGCTTGATTTAGGATGTGAAGATGTTAATAAGGTTGAAAGGGATGATTCGAATGAGCCAAATATTTATGAAATTATAACAGATCCAAATGAATTGGGTACTTTTGCAAATAAATTAAAAGATTTGAAATATACAATTAAAGAAATGCAAATTGGGTATTTACCAAAGCAAGATTTGAAAGTCAAGATAGAAGATGAAGAGACATTAGCCACTTTCAATAATTTCATCAAAATGATCAATGATTTGGACGATGTAACCAGTGTATATACAAATGTTGAAGAAAACTAGAATAAAATGAAGAAAAGAAATTACTTTATTTTTTGAAGTTTATATTTGAAAAAAATGATAATAACTTATTTATTATTGAATGTATATAGAATAATAGAGCAAACTATTAAAAGTTAAATGAATTTGTTCTAAATTGTTTTGGGAGTAATTAAAACCATATTATTTGTTTTGATTCCTCTTGGTTTTTTCCTTTTATAAATATGTTGGAGAATGAACTTAGAGAATTTAAGCGTCATCACCCTTTGAGATAACTTCTTCTAATTTGTCGTTGAAAACTGGAGCCTTTCTACCTAATTTTAAAGTTTGGTCGGTTTTGAGTTTCTTTGTGGAGAAGAAAATAGCTGAACAACAAGCAACACCACAAGCTGCGAATAAAGGATATAATTCAACTGGTAAACTCTTGAGGAATGAAGTGGATTTCTTAGCAGCGGCGAAGTTTGGCTGAGTAGCTCTCATCATTAAAGGATTGAATGTTCTCATTGTGTATTAGTTGATTGATGTCTATTTGAAAGTATAGTGATTAAGGCAAAATAAGATAAGATGGTGATTTACTAAGACCATTTTAAATTTGATGATGTAGTTTTTTGCTTTTTCCCACTCTAACAAAACTGAGAGGGAGAACAACTGTCCAATCAGAGCGGGTAAATTTGAGACTTCAGCAAGTGGCTTGTTAATGTGGCTAAATAGCACCTCGCCACATTGTGTTTTTTTTTGTGGTGGCGCGTTATGTGTGGCTGGTGGCTTGATGGGCGATGAAAGAAAGAGAGAAAGAAAAAGAGAGTACGAGAGTGTAGAACAGACATGATGGAGGAGGGAGTTGGAATATATTCATTGATTGAAATTCCAACTTTTCAAGCTACATTCATCCTCTTTTTCCAATCCATCAGGAAGTGGTTTATAAAGGTAGTCGTATTCTCCCTTTACCTTCTTGGAATACCATGGCTACTCAACCAAAAAACACCCATCGTCGTAACAACTCAAAGACCACCACCACATCAAATGCCGCTATCACCACAAATGCATTAGGTAGTAATGGTGGTACTGGTGGTGGTAATACGACGCTTAACAATTCCAAAGCCAATGATGAGATCACTACCGCTCATATGAAAGATAGACTCATCTATGGCCTGGTCAAATCCATTAATCACAAATGTAATGTCACTTTGTGTTCAGGAAATATAATTCAAGGTACTTTAATTGCAATTGATGAACTATCTTCAAAGGGTTTCAATTTGATCATTAAATCTCCAAGATTGATTGAATCTGTTGACGATGACTCATCCAATTTGAACAACTTGATTAATGACGAATTGATTATTTTTGACTATGATTTTGTTTATTTGGAAATTGCTGATGTGGATTTCACCAATAGTATCAGTGCCGTGAAAAGTACAGTTGATAATTCTTATTTCAAAACAGATTCAGATATTTCAAATACACAATTTAGAGAAAGAGAATTACAAAAATGGGTTGCTGATGACAATGATACCTTTAATGCTGCTTCTTTGGATGACCTTGAATATGGAAATTCGTCAAATTGGGACCAATTCTCCGCAAATAAGAAGATGTTTGGTATTGAATCAACTTATGATGAAAATTTATATACCACAAAAATTTCAAAGGATTCTCCTCATTATAAGGAGCTTTTTGAAAAAGCTACAAGATTAGCAAAGGAAATCGAAAATGATGATACTCATGGTGGTAACATTCATATGGCTGAAGAAAGAGGCTTGGTTGTTGATGATTCAGGTATTGATGAAGAAGACAAATACTCTGGTGTTATGAGAGATAACGATATCAAGAAGTTTGAAAATGAGAATTTAATTATGGGATTATTGAAGAAAAATGCAAAGGACAAGCCAACTGAATTGAAAACATATGCACCAGGTACTTATATTCCTCCTTCAAAAAGAGCCGCTGTACTACATAATGATCCAGCCGTTCTTTCATCATCTGCTGTGGACAGGACTAGTTCATCTAATGCTACAAGTCCTCCTCAACAATCTCAAACTGTTAAAGACACACATGCTAATAGTGACTCTGTTGCATCTGTAAGTGCAACTGGAACCACTAGTACTACCCCATCAACCATTCCCAAAAAGCCAACTACAAACTCACCAGCTTCTCCTTCTATATCTGATGGCTCAAATAGATTGGATAAGAAATTAGCTGTTCAAGATGAAATCAATTCTTTTAAAAACTTTTCTGCTAAGTTCAAAATGCCAGAAAAATTCAATAATAAGAAAGATGAGTCTGAGAAGAAAGAGAATGTTCAAAATGAATTGTCATCTAACGCAAATGCTACTAGCACCACTAGTACTGTTGTAAACGATTCTAAGTCATCTACGACCGGGGAACAGTCTGAACCAGAAAAGCAACAAGTAGTACCAAAAAAGAAATTAGATCCTACTAAAGTGCAAACATTCAAGATGAATATCAACTCCGCATCATTCACTCCTTCCGGTTTCACAATGAAGCCACCTTCTCAATCATCATCAGGTACCACATCATCTTCGAGTATTCCTAACTCATCCAAAGGTGTCTCTTCAAATATGAGTTCTCCAAGTATACGTAATAAGAAATTAGCAGGTACTACACAATGGTTCTTCAACAATAGAAACTTGCCAAACGAATCAAACGGTCCTAAATTGAAGAGTTTATTGAATACAAGATTTAGTATTTTACAAAGTGCTAGAATAGAATCTGAAAAGAAGGAAAAGGAAAGTTCAAAAGACGAAAAAGAAGAAGTGGATACAGAAGATAAGCAAGTTGAGCATAGAGTAACGATTATAGCCATTGAAAGACCGTTTGCTTCTCATCCATTATGGCACTCAACTATTGAACAATCTTATAAATCATTCTATCCTGATGGACTTGAACAAGTTATTCCATCTCCACAAGCATTCATGCCTTACAGTAACCAAATGCAACAGCAACCAAAATATTTTACAAATCATATGGGTTTACCTCCAATGAGCGCCCAACCTGGTTATATTCCGATGCCTGTACCTCCAAATATGATTGTTCCACCCGTTCCTCAAGGTATATCTGGACCTCCTCAGGTTCGTCATCCACATCATGTTGTATCACCTCCACCACCACAACAATCCGTACTTCACACATCCAATCCTCAATATTCTATGATGTCACCTACTCAGTCATCTGTGGGTTCTACCGCATCGCCTCTCAATTCATCAAATGATATAATGGATCATCAACAACAATCGCCTCAACCACAACAGCAAATGCAAGGGTATATTCCACAATTCCAACAACAGCAATATATGCAACAACAAAACGGGGGCGGACCATACATGGGTATGTCACCAATGCAAATGAATGGTATGATGCAAGGTGGTTTCCCAATGCCTAACCAAATGAATCATATGAATGGTATGCCTGGTATGAATGGGATACCTACAATCCCCAATATGAATGGTATGATGAATAATTTCAATCCAGGATTAATGATGCCGAATAATAATAATGCTTATCATCATCACATGGGGTCAATGGGTAACAATAGAGGACGAGGAAGAGGAAGAAAATAGTTGATTTAATTAAGTAATTACATAGTAATCTATCTAATTCAATTATAGTTATAAATTTACAAAAAAAACTACTCGACTAAACAATTTATATAAATAAAAAGAAAATTCTAGACAAAAATATACGACCAGGGAGAGGATTGAACTCTCGATCTTGCGATTAACAGTCGCACGCCTTAACCAGCTTGGCCACCCAGTCAATTTGTGCAAAAAAATGAGTGCCACAAATTTACGCGACTTGGGGTTTTGGTCACGTGACTGCTAGTCAAAAACTGGTTTTTCTTGATAAATAAAGGGTTTTCTCTACTAATTGTTATTCCTTTATGTTTCTGAGTATAAATTCTTCTTTAATCTGTTTAATTAGTGATCATGGAAGAAGAACTGGCTTCAAGCGCTTGACTTCGTACAAATAATAAAAGAGCATTGTGCGGAAGAAGCGAGAACAAATGACTCGCAACTATGAATTTTATTCAGCCATGTATCAGATCTTTTTTCACATTCATGTATACCCTCTTCTACTATTCTTTTTCAAGTTATAGAATAACAATTGGATTTGAGAACACGCTGCATAATAGATATTTAGAGCTAAACATTCACATACACTTATTGACTTTAAGTTACTTCATGAACCATATGTATATTCACTAACTAGGTAAAAAATTAAAATCACATATGAAATTTCCTTTCTTGACTCATGATTATCTATGACATACAAAATGTTGTAAATAGAGACAGGGAAATAGTTTATTAAAACGTTTATTTTCAACCTTAGACATTATTAAATTCCGTAAATTACTATTGAAAGGCACACATTTTCGTATCAAAATCACAATGGGATATAGTTTGAGAGAGACAAATACAAAAGTATACAATTTTAAGGTGCTAGGGCACAGGACCAGCTTTTTTGCTTGATCTGCGTGTTTAGGCACCTACCATTTCTGGTTGAAACTCCGATCTTAGTTCCTTAAGGTTTCATTATATATAATTTACTTTCGATAATCACTTCTTCCCATTTGGACATTAGAAGGCCTTCAAGCTTGATAAGCAATTACAAATCTATGGTTGTGTGCTAAACGACAACATCGTTATTAGCTTCCAAAATTGAGAATGCTTATCTTATTGTCGAGTTGTGATCTTTTTCAATTGAGTGCCCAAGATCTTCTAATGACTGCTAGAATATTATTGTGTTGGAACAACGCGTCCTGTTCCAACCGCGTTTTCAATTAGGTTATTCTTGTGTATATAACAAATTGTGAATGCACCGTAGATCGATGATCCGCGTCGAAAGTTAAAACGCGTCGCTTGATTTGGATCACTCATGCATAAATCGTGAGATATTAGATTCAAAGAAAGCATTAGTCAGATTATCTAAAAAACGAGAACTATTGTGTTATTTTTGGAAGCATGTGTTGCGGATCTTGAGTATAGTTTTGTATTGTCTTTGGTTTTGAAACTAAAATTATTTTCAATTTTGACGTCGAAGAATCATATATTGAACTATATAATATCTATCAGAATACATACAAAATCACAAAAATAAAATTGATCGAGAGTCTTAGTACCGATTCAAGTGAAACAAAACTAAGACATCAAAGGAAATTCAGTTACGAAATGATAACGAATTCGAAATATGCTATGTATCAAACAGCCTTGATTTTCTTATTGATTTTTTGAAATGAAGGAACGTTTGATATTTCTCATACGAAACGGTGTAATATTAAAGACAAATAATAAGTATAACGAGTTAATTGAAGAAAAACAACTCAGGGATATCAATAACTATCTTGGCTTATCTAAATTAAGAGTAAACCGGCTAAGAAAGCACCTAAAGCGACACCATTAGCACCGACCTTGAAAGCAGCACCTTCATAAGTTGATACAGAAGCTTCAGAAGAAGTTGGGCATGGAACTGTTGTGTAAATGGTTTTAATTTCACCTTCGCTAACAGTGTAAACTTCAGTAGCAATACCTGAAGTAACAACTCCACCGCTAGTGTAAGTAACTGTAGAAGCAGCACATGGAACGGTTGTAGTAATGGTTTTTTCAACACACTTAGCTTCTGTACAAGTGATGGTGAAGGTAGCAGTAGAGACTGGACCGGTGTAAGTGGAGGTAACAGCAGAAGTACCTGATGGGGTAACAGTAAGAGTAGCTGATAAAGTGTAAGTGGATTCAGCTCTCTTAACTCTTCTCTTAGCTGGAGCAGTTGGAACAGCAACGAAAACGGTAGCAGCATAAGTACCAGGACCTGCGATATCACCTAATAATGCGATATCGACTATATCTGAAGTGTTAAGGGAAGCATCAAAACCGAAAGCAGTTGGGGATAAGGAGAATTCAGATGCTGGAGCTGGGGCATCATTTAAATCAACATATGAATCGGTGAATGTGATATCGGAGTGACCGACTTCACCATCGAATGGAGAGTAAAAACCTGGAACAGATAATAAGAAACCATATTTACCTTTGTCTTCAAAAGGAACAAAAGTGATTGGTGTTGTTGGGGTTGCTGAAGAGGTGGAGTTGCCGTAGGCAGCAGAAACGATAGAGGTGTTGATGGCAACAAGAGTGGAGAGTAATGTGAATTTCATTCTGGTATGGTAAATTTTGATAAGCGAGCGAAAACTTCAGTACAATTAAGAAATATATCAGCAAAGAACGAGAGGAAAAGAAAGATCTGTAATCAATGAGAAGGATTTTAATGTGAATTGGGGATATTCCAAGTGCTATATATGAATAGAGCTCTTATCTTTACGAAAATTTCTCTCAAATTCTTTGTCGAAAAGAAAAAGGGATCTGCGTAAACTCTAATAGAAGACGAGGTGCATCTGCAGATTCCACCTATTGTGTTTTAGTGTTACTAATATATAATACAAGATTATTGACTAGAGCACTAGCACTGTGGAGTCAATTCGTCTAGAAGGCCATGAGGCCGGGCTTTTTCATATTCTATGGATATGATACTATATGATGAATCATATTTCTCTTGCTATTGAAACAAAAAAAGAAATGAAAATTCATAAATACCAGGTTCTAGGGGACAAAAAAAAAACGTTGGGAATGTGTTTTGGAATAAGGAACATTAATTTACGTTATGGGACATTTCACAAAATTGGTCACCCGAAAAGAAATTGTGTTTATTTTTGGGCACAGGGCATAAATATTTACTCATGGAGTACGAAATACTACCCAGCTACCGCATTGGGTACAAATTTGAGCTAAAAACTTCGATGAGAACGGTTTCTTTTTACCAGAATTATTGATTTCTCACTACTTTTATACTATTCGGGTTGAGCAAACAGTTCCCGATTTCCCAATTGGGACGAACATCTGCTTCCTTTCCTAATCCGGGTTATGGTATATTTTAGTTCCGCAGCGTAATTTAAACTCCACTGTTTTGCCTCCGCTGCATCATGGTCTCTCTTCAAAGGTCTTTCAGGGACATATAAATCTATATGTTCAGTTCAATGGCTCATGTTGTAAGAAGCACGTACGTATTTAAAAATG
The DNA here is from genome assembly GCA_024271885.1 of Wenyingozyma ramenticola. NCBI lineage: Eukaryota > Fungi > Ascomycota > Pichiomycetes > Pichiales > Pichiaceae > Wenyingozyma > Wenyingozyma ramenticola. Next base: position 11,691 of record JANBXF010000009.1, on the reverse strand, counting down.
ACTTTATATGCACTGCTATAGAGAGTATAGCTATAGCAATAGAATATGGCAACTTTTATTCGCATACATCTTCCTCTTTATTAGCATAGGTACTTAAAGTGAACGTAATTTGATATGCATGACAGATACATATTTTCATCCAATAGGAGCACGTTGCTCCAAGAAGCTGTGTAGTACTTGCACTCTAAAATGTGGTTTACAAACAAATGACGTTATATTGAGCTTCCAACAGTTTAATAATGTATATATCTAATGTATCTTACTAATGTCAGTAAGGAGGAAGACAATTTACCAGATGCTTCAGCGACTTTACATCTTCAACTGATTCACACATATCTATATGTAATCTTCTTCGTCAGTTACCAAATATCAGTATTTATATATATATATATATATGTATCAGATTGTAACTCACTCTCGGTAGAACCTTATGTCCACATGCTTCTCTTCTTACTTGGTTGTAATTGTTTACATTCATTGCATTACTACTTCAACCTTTCAACTTGACTTTCATTCATGGGATAAGAGAATCAACTGAATCTATTTTTATATCACTCGCTTACAGTTTACTTCATATTTTCAAGCATTTTCTATATAAAATAAGTGATTTGCACATCTCTGCCTCACTCTGATCACTGGTACCATCACCTTCTGTCCATGTATACACATTTTGTATGTCTCAAAAGCAAGAACTTCGGAGAGAAACTGAATATTTGTATAAGCTCTTTCCAATTCTTTCAGTCGTATCAATTGTTGCCAAAATATTGGTCTTATATCAGATCTATGGTTGTAATTAGGAAAACTTTAAGATATGAGTCCATTGTACAGTGGGTAGGCGCTCAATTGTCCTTTTTCACAAAAGGCAGTTTAACAAAAGATATTTCGGTCAAAGCATAACTTTGTTTGATATTGTCTATTCACAAGAGTATACAATGTATGATTTGTGATACTACATTGACATTCATCTAAAGATACAAGGAGTAAAAAAAATAAAAAATAAAAAATTTACGACAACTGCAGGATTCGAACCTGCGCGGGCAGAGCCCAAAAGATTTCTAATCTTTCTCCTTAACCGCTCGGACAAATTGCCTTATAGCACGACAACAGGGGTGGAGTTTTCCTTCGTAAAACAAAAGTAAAAAGCCACAGCGCCGCGGTGCGAGGTGTAAATAAAGAATGAAAAACTTTGTGTTTTATTAATTTGAAAATTCGCCTGCTTAGCTTAGTGGTAGAGCGTTGCACTTGTAATGCAAAGGTCGCTAGTTCAATTCTGGCAGGAGGCAAGGTAATACGTTATTTTTTTTAGATGTTATTTTTTTTTTTGCTATTAGCATATACCTTATTTCAACAAGTACGTTAGACAAGTGGGAATTAGGTATATTGACCCAGTTGACAATTCGAAGCTGAAACATGGTAGATTACATCCAGTGAACAAAAAAGATTTGATTTAAGGTGACCTGGGTGATTCAGATTGTGATGAAGGGATCATGGATGTATGTTGGTACAAATTTAGAAAAGAGGTTCCAAATAAAACATGAAAGGTTATCTATTTTCTGTCTATATACATAGATTAAGAGCACACACATACACATATATATATATATACAATGATTGACTTGGTTCATTTATTATTCAACTATTTTCTCTTTTTCTTTGTCTTTTTTCGAATCTTCAGCGATTTTATCGAAATCAGCCTTCCAGACGGCATTTCCTTCCTCTGGAGTGACATCCTTGAATAAAACCTCAAATACATCATCATACCAATCCGCTGGATGAGGAGTTAAACCTTCCTTGACATTGTCTGGCAATTCATTCCAATCTGCAAGGTTGTCCTTAGGGAAGATAATAGTATCAACACCAGATCTTTTAGCAGCAATTGCTTTCTCTTTCAAACCTCCAATTCTAAGAACTTTACCAGTTAATGTTATTTCACCGGTCATTGCAACAGATGGGTTCAATGGTCTATTCAAAGCAAGGGATAATAGAGAAGAAGTTATAGTGATACCAGCACTTGGTCCATCTTTAGGAGTGGCACCTTCTGGACAATGCAAATGAATCTGTGCTTTACTGAAAAACTTGTTCTCCTTGAAATGTTTAGCTAAATACATTTTGGAGAAGGAATAAGCTATTCTAACGGATTCTTTCATCACATCACCTAATTGACCAGTTCTCTCCAATCTAGGTTGGGAATCTTTATCAATTGCTTGTTCTAAGACTGACTCAATATACAAAGTGGCACCACCATTTGATGTCCAAGCTAATCCCATCACAACACCTGGAGGGGTGGTTTCGTACAATCTATCGGATGTATAAACAGGAGGTCCAATGTAATCTTTCAAAGTTTCTGGGGTGACATCAACTTCATACGTCTCTGGAATGACTATCTGAGGGATCTGTTCTTGTTCTGCGTTATCGTTAACAGCTTCTTGAGTTTTCGATTCTTCGGAAGTAGACGATGCTGAGTCACTACCTTCTACTACAACTTCTTTTGACTCTTCTATTTCTTCTGATACCTTTGATTCTTCTTCTCCTTTGATCTGTTCGGTCTTCTCTTCTTCAAGAATTTCATCGATCTCTTCATCACCGATTTCCTTGACAAGATTTAAAGCAGCTTTACGATAAATCTTTTCAATTTGCTTTTTCAAATTTCTAACACCACTTTCTCTACAATAGCTTTTGATAAGAACATCAATCGCTTCTTCGGTTAGATTGACGTTTACATTTTCTAAACCCGCGCTTCTTTTAGCTTCTGGTGAAAGGTAGTTCTCGGCAATTTTGACTTTCTCATCTGCAATATAACCTGCAATTTGTATAACTTCCATACGATCTAACAAAGGGCCTGGGATAGTACTCAAAGTGTTTGCAGTACAGACAAATAAAACTTTCGATAAGTCAATTGGAACGTCCATGTAGTTATCCAAAAATGCGTTATTTTGTTCTGGATCTAACAATTCCAACAGAGCGGCAGACGGATCGCCACCATTAACACTGTTAGTGTGGCTGATCTTATCAATTTCATCAATTAATATTAATGGGTTTTCAGATTCTGCTTTTTTGAGAGCTTGTACGACTCTACCTGGAATGGCACCAACATAAGTTCTTCTATGACCTTTGATTTCGGCAACATCACTTAAACCACCGACAGAAAATCTATAAAATTTTCTATTCAATGCCCTAGCAATAGATTTACCAATTGATGTCTTACCAACACCAGGAGGACCTACAAAACATATGATTTTACCGTTGATCTTGTTCAACAATTTACCAACTGCGATAAATTCCAGAATACGATCTTTAACGTCTTTTAAACCATAATGATCTTCATCCAAGACCTTCATTGCCTTGGCAATAGCATATTGATCTTTAGTTTGTATACCCCAAGGAAGTTGGGTCAGCCAGTCAAGATAGTTTCTGGTGACTGTAAACTCAGACATCAATGGTTCCAAGGTTGACAACTTATTGATTTCATCATCATAGACTTTTTGAACTTCTTCAGGTAATTTCAATTTGGAAACTCTTTCATTGTATTTCGCAATGAGCTTGTCTCTTCCATCATCGATACCTAATTCTTTCTTGATCCATTTCAATTGTTCATTGAGATGATATTCTCTATGTCTCTTTGTCATTCTGTCTTCTAAATCCTTTTCAATTTTCTTTTGTAATTCTTTATTCATTAATTCTTTTTTCAATATAGTAAGTGCCTTCTCTAATCTATCCTTGATGTTTGTACAATCTAATATATCTTGTAAATCAGTTTGACTTCCAGCAGTAATGGCAGCGGCGAAATCAGCCAATTTTTCAGGACAGTTGAATATATCATTATGCAAAGAGGCAGAGAAAGTGGCCAGTTGGTCACTGAATGGTTTGTTCAATGTACTGATTTCTTTCAAAACTTCTAAAATTGCAGCAGTCAAAGAGCTTATAATTGGATCATTGGTTTCGTAAGGTTCATCCTCAATATTTGAAACATTGACTAAAGTGATAGGATATTTCTTCAAGAAGGCAGTTGGATTATCTTCTTCATCTTCTTCTTCGATTATTGACTTTTGATTTTGTTCAGTGACTAATAACTCTGATGGTTCTTCCAATTCCTTTTTTGGTTCATCTCCTTCCTTTTCACCAGTAATACCTTCAATGATATTCTTTTTCTTGGGTGTCTTCTCAACTATCGAAGAACCATTGATTCTTGATGTGAATGTAGTGTTACTACTACCGTCTTGATTGGGAGGGAAAAATTCATCAATTCTGATTCTCTTGTGAGGATATAGAACAGTTGTTAGAGTTTCGGTACCAGTTTCTTGATCTTGAGTGAAAACATTTGAAGTAACTTGACACAGTACACCAGTTTCGAAAATCTCATCAGTAGAATTTATGACATCACTTTCCATCTTCTCATCTTTGAAGAGGAAACAACCAATGAAAGGATACTCTTTGTCTAATGATTCTTTGATGGCTTTAATCACATTAACATCCGAAATAATGACAGCTTTGTAAAAACCTGGAAAAAGAGGTCTACGAGAAATAGGAAGTGCAATGATTTGAGGATAAACTTCTGGTAATTCAAAAGAATTTACATTATTCTTCTTTGGTTTATCACCATTATCGCCACCTTCACTACCATTATTACTACCACCAGTACTTGAAGATGAAGAAGAACCATTCTTAGCCGAAGCGGAGGTAGTCTTAGTTATATTGGTGTCATTGTCCTTCTTAACAGGTTTAGTATCATCCGGTTTTTTGTCTTCAATTTCAGTATTATTAGACTCAGAATCATTCTCATTTTCCTTTTCTTTTCCCTTATCAACCTTGTTCTTATCATCGGTTGATGTTTTATCAGAAGATGGTTGATTCTTTCCGAATTGTGCAAAAGATGTGGTTGAAAGTGTAGTGATTGAATCTTTTGGATTTTTCAAAGTCACAAAATCATGGTAACCACCGATTCCACGGGAAATAACCGATTCCGTCTGTAATCTTGAGAGTTGAGATGCAAATCTAGTATTGACTACTGAAGAGGGAAGTGATTTTGAAAATGAAAGACTAAGTGAACTGGTTTTAGAGCAATTCCAGCTCTGTTTTTTCAATGCCCTTGAAAACATAACTGTAAAAAAGCACCGCTGAAATTACAATTTGATAGTTCCCAATGGAAAAAAGTTCAAACAATGAATATTAGTTTAATATACTTCAATTAGTAATCTACTTGTTTTAACGAAATACTTCATTTGCCTCCTATAGAAGTGCCAAAACCGGCCAACATTGGAGATTTGGAGAGCGAATCATGAATGTGGCGAGTAAAGCCGTTAAGTCAGAACATGGCGCAGCCTAACAATTAATTGTGGCACAGTAAAACTTATCTAATTGTAAAGTTTGATGAATAGTATATATATTGGAATTAAAGATTTATGTACTACGTACTTGATTATTTAGGACCAATCATCTTTTCAGGTTTAACCCATTCATCGAATTCTTCTTCGGTTAAGACACCTAATTCTAAAGCGGATTGTTTCAAAGTTAAACCTTTCTTATGAGCGTTTTTGGCAGTCTTTGAAGCAGCATCATAACCAATCTTTGGGTTTAAAGCAGTAACTAACATGAGTGATTCGTGTAATAATTTGTCGATCTTATCTTCATTAGCCTTGATACCCTCAACACAGTGGATTCTGAAAGAATTAGAACCATCAGCTAATAATCTAATGGATGATAGAAGGTTAGAAATCATAACAGGTTTGAAAACATTTAATTCAAATTGACCAGATGCACCAGCAAAAGTGATACAAGCATTGTTACCAAAAACTTGGGTACAAACCATAGTCAAAGCTTCGTTTTGTGTTGGGTTTACTTTACCAGGCATGATTGAGGAACCTGGTTCGTTTTCCGGAAGAGATAATTCACCATAACCACATCTTGGACCGGAACCAAGGTATCTAATATCATTTGCAATTTTGTATAAAGAGGTTGCAACAGTGTTTAAAGCACCAGATGCTTCAACAATGGCATCATGAGCAGCTAAGGCTTCAAATTTGTTTGGAGCAGTGTAGAATTGTAAACCGGTTAATCTGGTAACTTCTTCAGCAACTTGTTCTGGGAAACCAATTCTAGTATTCAAACCAGTACCAACAGCTGTACCACCTTGAGCTAAAAATCTAAGAGATTCTAAAGATTGTTCGACTCTCTTAATACCATTGGTAACTTGTTGAACGTAACCAGAGAACTCTTGACCTAAAGTCAAAGGAGTAGCATCTTGTAAATGAGTTCTACCAATTTTAATGATATGAGCAAATTCATCAGATTTTGCTTGTAAAGCGTCTCTCAATTTGGTTAATTCTGGTAATAAATGGTTAGAGATTTCAGTAACTGCAGCAATGTGCATAACAGTTGGGAAAGTATCGTTTGAAGATTGAGACATGTTAACATGATCATTTGGATGAACAGGTTTTTTAGAACCTAATTCACCACCTAATAATTCAATGGCTCTGTTAGAAATGACTTCGTTTGCGTTCATATTAGATTGAGTACCAGAACCAGTTTGGAAGACAACTAAAGGAAAGTGTTCTAATAATTTACCCTCAGCGACTTCAGTAGCAGCTTCTTGAATAGCATCGGAAAGTTTTGGATCTAAAGCACCTAAATCGGTATTAACTTTAGCAGCAGCTTTCTTCAAGATACCAAAAGCATGAATAACAGGTTCTGGCATTTTTTCTCTAGCACCACCAATCTTGAAGTTTTGAAGAGATCTTTGAGTTTGAGCACCCCAATATCTGTCATTTGCGACTTCAATGTCACCAAAGGCATCCTTTTCAATTCTAAGGGCCTTGGTAGTGGATGAAAAACTTCTTTTGGTAGTCATTCTAATAGCAGCGCTTGCTCTCAACATGTTCAATCGTGCGTCTTTATTATTGTACTAATAGTAGATAATTAGAAAAGGTCAATAATACAAAACAAAAAAAAAACACTCAACCCACAAAGAATCCGAAGATGTACGTACAACTTTGTATGGATCAAATTGATCAGGTATCCACAGCGTTCTCTCTGCCTAACTTTCCATCATCTTCCTTCCACCAACCCGCGCTCCTGGAGAGAGTCACGGCGCCGAGAATCGAATTTCCCCCGAAGAAAGAAATAGGAAAGAAAAACAAGGCAGTGCAACAATTAAAGCTGAGTATCCAGAAATGCACGTGATTATACTGAGCACGTGACTCTGGACTTGAAATGAAGACCAGGGTACCCCAACACTCCTTGCACCACTTTTTCCAGATGGAGAGAACAGCTGAGAGATAAAGAACTGCTCCATCTTCTCCACTGATACGGCTATAGATGCTTGTGTTTATTAACTTCCAGGATCAACCTCATCAACGCTTCAATGACTACTCCTAAGGAAGTGATACACTCTTCGAGGGTATCCAAACTAATATATGAACAAAAAGATAAAGGGCTACGTATAACTATCAATGATGCCACTAAATCCATAGAAAATCATGGCCATCTTTCTTACATCATATACTCAATTTCCATAGGGAATAATTTAGATCAGCTTATTGTCAAGAGGCGATATAGTGAGTTTGAGACTCTTAGAAACTGTCTTATCAAATGTTTCCCCACGACTATCATTCCTCCCATCCCTGAAAAACAATCTTTGAAATCAAATATTCAAACTACAACTGGTTTGAAGAGAAATACCGTTATAACATCAACTTCTAATAATGATCATCACCACAGTTTCCCAAATAATGATAATAACTCCACTACAGGTAATAGTCACAATGACAACATAACCGGTACCACTAGTGCTACGTCTACTAATTCCAATAATAATAATAACTCCTCACAATCAATAACGGCAAACAATGGTAGTAGCAGTAGTACGTACGTAGAGTATAGAAAAAGAATGCTCTCTGTATTCTTGAACAGATGTTTGCTAATTGAAAAAATATCGAAAAACTTTTTCTTCATAAATTTCTTAGATCCAGAGATAAATTTCAATGATTTCATCGATAACTCAAAAGAATATACTACTCTACTAAAATTGTCAATTTATAGACTCAATCCTGTGAATCCTTTAGGCGACTTGAACAATCAATTGTATCTTACTTTACCGATACCTTCTTTGTCAACAAGTTTAACTTACCATGAAGGTGAAGATGAATCTAATGTACAAGAACTTGCTTCTCAAATTGAAAAGTGTAAACAGATTGAGATCAAATTTCAAAGATATGAAAGTGTACTGAACAACATCAGTAAAATCAACAAAAAACTAATCAAAGATTTTATTGAAATATCTCCAGACTATTCTGAATTAGCGTCGAACATTAAAGAACTTTCTTTAATCGAAGATTCAAATTTTATTGAAGAAGTTTCAAAGGTATTTGATCAAAATTTTGAAGCTTATAAATCTATTAGTGGTACTATTCAATTAAAAGTTCTCGATAAGATTATTGAGTTGAAGAACTTCAACAAAACAGTGAGTTATCTCATTGAATTCAATAAGCAAAAAATAGTACAATTCAATCTGGTACATCAATCTTTAGTAGAGAATTCTTACAAATTGAAAGATTATGAAAGACAAGACGAAGAAATCAAGAAAATTGATCAGAGGGTTAATAAAACTACACAGACGGTGAATAGCTCACAAACAACAGAACCTCCAATAACGGACGAGGAGTTACAATCTTCTTTGTATTTACAGTCACAAAAATCATCAATAACAAAGATACCTGGTTTTTCAAAATTGAATAACCTTGTATCATCAATAACAGATTCCAATCCAGAACAAACTAGAAAGAACAAATTACATAATTTAAGATTGAAGAATTATCAACTAACAAAACAAAAGGCATTGTTGATTCAAGATAATCAATTAATAAATAAAAATGTGCTAAATGAACTAGATTCGTTTTATCGCTGGTTTAAAACAGATTTAAGTTCTTTGATTGTAGATTACAACCAAATTTTGCTTGATTATCTGTATGCTGATATTGAAGCATGGGAAGAGACTCATAATTACTGAAGAAAACCTCTTTTGAAATATTATGATTTTATAATGGTCTACCGGCAGCTAACTAAACTGATTTTACTATATTTTAGTACAGTTTTTTTTTAGTGGGAAATGCAGTGAAGATTCACTCCCAATACCCTGATCTGGCCTCTTAAGACATTCCTGGTATCTTTCTTTATTAGATGGTAATATTGAAGTACTATCAAATCAAGCGTATTAGATGTTGAAAAAATCATAATATGATATAACTGAATTGATTGATATTTCCAAACACAAAAGGGGTGCACTTTTAATAACCAAGTAATATATAAGCGAATGGATATATATGTATATATACTCTGGGCTCATGCATTATCACATCATGATGAATCATGATTGCTAATTTGAACCTTCATGACAGTCATGATGGAGCAGCCTTACGTTAATTAATTGAATCATTAACCTGTTTTTCTCGGACTAATTAGGAAAGGTGTGTTCTAATTCCGGACGAATACCCAATTAGGAAATGCATTTCTGTGAGTACCCAATTAGGAAGGTATTGAAGATAAGTAATGAGTTGGTGAAAGAAAGGGAAGTAGAATAATGAGACCGTTTGAAAGAAAGATAAAAATAGTAGCTATTGAAGATAGTTGATATTGAATGGAAAATGATAATGAAAGAATAGTGTGGGGAAGAAAGGAAAGCCGGACGGAGTAAGGTAAGTGACTGAAGTATGGAGAATTGGAATAAGTAAGTGATGAAAGTATTGTTCGAGAAAGAAATAAACGGATGGCCTAGTGAGGTAAAAGAAGTGAGAGTGATTAAAGAAAAAAAGTGAATGTAGAAAAAGGATGTATATGTTAGTGATTATGTGTAGATGAAACTAAGTTAGTTAAAGAAGTGGGTTGTAAGTAATATGATTAGTGTAATGAATGGCGTAAAATCAATAGTGGAAAGTTAGAAGAATGGGATGATATATTAGTTTGAGATACTATTGGTTAAATGTGACGAAAGTTAAGAAAGTAATGAAGTACTATTGAATAGATTAGAATAATAGGGAATAAAGTTATAAATAATAAAGTGCAGAGGTTACTGTAGATCGATAGTAAAGTTTTTTATGAGTATTATTGTAGTGTTATATCGAGTGAGAATATCAGGTTGATATGAGAAGATAAAGAGTACGCAAAGTAGTTGGAGATGAGAAGTAATAATGATGGATGACGAAGATGAAAGGAATTGTATTGGGAAATCCAGGCGGTATAAGGGCAGTTGAGGATAGGAGAAGGTATGAAGAAATGGAGTATTTGAAGAAATAATTGGGAAAGTAGTAAACTGTGATAAGCGGAAGAGTTTGAGAGAGTTATATAGGAGGTTTAATGTTAAAGAAAAAAGAGAATCTTGAGAGTTAAGATGGATTGTTAGTGATACTAAAGAGTAGGAGATTTGATGGCGGGGGTTTAGTTTTTTGTTGGATTGGTGTTAGGGTGTTATGTGACGATCGAAGATGTGGTATCAATGGAAGAGTTAACTTGTTATTTGAAATATTATATTTATATCACAGGTCAAGTATAATAAATAATTATATTTGAAAGTACAGTATTAGAGAAGGGAAGTTATTGGTAAGAGAAGGCAAACTAGTTTGTCTTGATTGAAATAGATAGGGCAGAAGAAGAGTAAGGAGTAAGGAGAGAAAAAAAGTGATATAGGCGAGTGAACAGCACCCGCACCTTTATGTAATTTCCTAAAAAAACACTCCACGCCATAGTTAACAGCGCGAAACACTCCATTTTTTCTCGAGTGGAGTGTTTTTGTTTTTCGTAAAACACTCCACGTCGATTTTGAGGGTATCGACGCGGGATATATATATATACTAGATTGCGTTACAGTGGGATACAGTGGGATCCAGTGGGACCTAGGCTTAGATATTGATAGGGGGTGTTCTAGAGGACTGTTTATATATATTAGCCTTTCAAAGAAGTCGAAATTATCAGTATTGGGCAAGTTAGATGATTACAGTCAAATTTGGATTTTTAGCTGACTTGAATATGAAAACAAATTTGGAGTGTTTTTCGAAATTTGGAGTGTTTTTTTTGAGATTTGGAGTGTTTTTCAAAAATTTGGAGTGTTTTTTTTTTGAGATTTGGAGTGTTTTGTTTTTCTTGCGTGAAATACCCTGATTAGGAAGGTGAAACGGCCACTCGTAAAAATAAGGTGATTGAAATAGGGTATGGAAAAGTAGTTGAATGGAGATGAAGAATAAAATAAAGAGAGAGAAATGGATTAATAAGGATTGATGATGAAAGGAAGCGAGGGTAAGAAACGATATAAATCGGAGTATTTGAAGAAAAGATTGTGAGATTGGTATGTTGAGATGAAAGAGGGTATAGAAATGAATTGTATATGGGTTTATTGCTGGAAAAGATAGAGAAAATAGAAGTTGTGGGTGTGTGGGGTGTGGGTGTGTGTGTGTGGTGTGTGTGTGTGTGTGTGTGTGTGGGTGTGGGTGTGGGTGTGGGTGTGTGGGGTGTGGGTGTGGGTGTGGGTGTGGGTGTGTGGGTGTGTGGTGTGGGGTGTGGGTGTGGGTGTGGGTGTGTGGGGTGTGGGTGTGGGTGTGGGTGTGGGTGTGTGGGTGTGTGGTGTGGGTGTGGGTGTGGGTGTGGGTGTGTGGGTGTGTGTGTGGGTGTGGGTGTGGGTGTGGGGTGTGGGTGTGGGGTGTGTGGGTG